>CM035411.1:204119470-204419470 GCA_020310875.1 Ceratopteris richardii
GATGCCTTAGAGTATCATCACACCAGCTCGAGATTGAGGTTGGGCAAGCGCCACACACCCCCAAGGACGAGAGATTATGCAGGATGTGCCGAGAGGAGGTGGAGAAAAAGGAGCACTACAAATGTAGATGCCAAGCATATGAGGATATCAGAGACTGCTACCCACAGCTCTTCAAGGGGGCCAAAGAGATCAGGGATTTACTGGCGACGAAGGACTAATGCCCTCTAGGTCATTTCCTAGTAGATCTCCAGCGCCGCCGTGCCTCACTTCTCCAACAGATGCAGATGGAGATACACCCGACCCCAGACTCATATTACCGATTTTTCAGACCCACAACCGCCCGGGAGCCCAGCTCGATGCAGGGTGTCACATTACAGAGAGCAGAGGAGCTTAGACGACGGCACTGACGACCGAGACCTCCACTCCGGAGAGCCCATCCCCATCAGAGAGAGATTCATGCGATTCAGGCACGCCATGACATGGAAATATGGAGATGTTGGCAATGCACCCCTACCGATTTCGACGTGCAGAGCATTCTGAAGCTCGCCACGATGCCTTAGCCACCAATGCATTGTATCCTACATCCACTCCAAGCATCTAGAGGGCTATGATTCCACACACCCTCCCCTCCCTATGCATATCATATTTGTATCTCACCTGGTGAGCATATAGAGAGCATACCCATAGCATCCCACACCCTCGACGCCAGCTATTACCCACCCCTTTTATACGTTGTTTTATACTCACATTTTATTTTCCTTTTGGGATCACAGTGGATCGGATCGGATCATGCTGATGTATATGTTTTGTCTCATAGGCCGATTTTGGCCTCTAATAGAGGTTCAAAAGTCTCTCTCTCTCTCTCTCTCTCTCTCTCTCTCTCTCTCTCTCTCTCTCTCTCTCTCTCTCTCTCTCTCTCTCTCTCTCTCTCTCTCTCTCTCTCTCTCTCTCTCTCTCTCTCTCTCTCTCTCTCTCTCTCTCTCTCTCTCTCTCTCTCTCTCTCTCTCTCTCTCTCTCTCTCTCTCTCTCTCTCTCTCTCTCTCTCTCTCTCTCTCTCTCTCTCTCTCTCTCTCTCTCTCTCTCTCTCTCTCTCTCTCTCTCTCTCTCTCTCTCTCTCTCTCTCTCTCTCTCTCTCTCTCTCTCTCTCTCTCTCCCCCCCCCACAGAGTTGAGTACTCTCGCTAAGAGGAAGGGTATCAAGGGTCCAGCACAGGTAGGTTTCAGACGAGATTACTCTACCATTGACCACATCTTCACCCTGAGATGCCTAATCGACCAAGCAAGGGTGAGGAAGAGGAGATTATATTGCTGCTTGGTGGACTTCCGCAAAGCATTTGACACTATCCCCAACGAACGACTCTTCAGACGACTACTTGATATCGGAGCTCCAGAGGAGATGATACGGGGGATCTACGCCTTATAGGAGAGAGTATCTAGTAGAGTCAGATGTCCATGGGGCTTATCTGATCCACTTGCTAGCACTATCGGGGTGAAGCAAGGGTGCCCTCTTTCACCCACCCTCTTTGGTCTCTACATTGATGAGATAGTGGACTTCATACAATAGCAGGGAGGTGATGGCATTGAGGTATGCGGGTCCACTGTCCATATTCTTTTATATGCTGATGATATTGTACTGGTCTCAGAGTCTGCAAAACGTCTACAGCATCATCTACATGGCCTAGATGACTTTTGCAGACAGAGAGGGTTATCTGTGAACCTTGGTAAAACCAAGGTCATGATCTTTCATACATCAACACAAGTACGCAGACATAGTTTGTTCACAGCAGCAGGTGGACCAATCGAGGTGGTTGGATCATATGTTTACTTGGGAGTGACATTTTCAGCAGCATCAGGAGTCTTCTATGTCTTAGGCAGCCCGTGACTGCATCACACGTGGGTACGCAGCACTAGCTTTGATGGAGAGACAGTGCCACCAGGCATATTTTCAAGAGCCCCGCACAAAGGGGTGGCTCTTATACACTTTGGTTACACCAACGCTCATGTATGGGGCAGCCATATGGGGGCCGGGATTAGCTACATCAGTATGGACAGCATTGGACAGGCCACATATCCTCACGATTGCCAGACTTATCCGCAGCAAGCCTTCAGTACCACATGATATCATTAGAGCAGAGCTCGCTGCACCACCGATGCTAGTTGAGGCACTGCTCCAGACAGTATGCCTATTACACAGACTTTGGAGCATGGATACAGAGCGCATTGCTTATCGTGCTTTCCAGGCATCACGTGATATGGCATTAGCAGGGGACACCTCCTCATGGTATGCACAGACACGAGATTGGCTGGCCATCATGGTTTTGACATAGTCAGGCTACCACCACTACAGTACGACTTACATGCACCCACCTACTCGCTCTCTCATCAGGAGAGGAATACGGTCATTCGTCAAGAGTATTGCATACATACTTACAGCGAACATGGGTGAGCCCTAGGGATACATTGACACCGAAAATGCTCTATTACAGTGAGCACTTTCTACATATATTGGACGAGGGCTTCATCGAGATTATGAGATACATGCAGACATACCTACCTCACCACCTTCGAGTCGTCATTGGGCAGCTCCGGGTTTCATCACATCAGCTTGAGATTGAGAGGGGTCGATCTAGGGGAATCCCTCGTGAGGAGAGGTGGTGCCCAGTATGCCAGACAGAGGTAGAGAGTGAGGAGCATTTTGTTATCATATGCCCAGCATACTTAGACCTACAAGCACAGTTTCACATAGAGGAGTCTCTCCAGTTGTGCATGACTATGGGATACCAGAAGCGCTTGGGACTCTTCCTCACAACAGCGTACGAGAGGCGGGAGCGGTCACTACAGCCCACACATCAGACACGAGTGAGTACCCGAAAGACCATTACTCAGTTCTTTCAGCGAGCTGAGCTACATCAGAGAGGTCCATCTATAGGGCTCACGCTACACCAGGCAGTAGCAGCACATAGCACGACGACGACCATGAATGGTTGGAACTTGGATATCATAGACCACGACTATGTCAGGAGGATATCTCACACATCAGGATAGCCTATGACCGCATGATGGAGAGGCGTACCACCACCCCCTAGGTTGTCTTCCTTCATGAGGCACTCACACTACCACCGATGTACCACATACTACACCCACCTCCACCCATTGCCAGTAGCTAGGGTATTTTACTCACTCATATAGCTTTGTGTAGCGAGTACTTTTTATTTCATTTCATTTTCTACACAAGGTTACTACACTTGTACATGGTTTTGTTTCATAGGCCAAGTTTGGCCTCCAGAAGACGTTAATATGACTCTCTCTCTCTCTCTCTCTCTCTCTCTCTCTCTCTCTCTCTCTCTCTCTCTCTCTCTCTCTCTCTCTCTCTCTCTCTCTCTCTCTCTCTCTCTCTCTCTCTCTCTCTCTCTCTCTCTCTCTCTCTCTCTCTCTCTCTCTCTCTCTCTCTCTCTCTCTCTCTCTCTCTCTCTCTCTCTCTCTCTCTCTCTCTCTCTCTCTCTCTCTCTCTCTCTCTCTCTCTCCCCCCCCCCCCCAACACATCAGACACGAGTGAGTACCCGAAAGACCATTACTCAGTTCTTTCAGCGAGCTGAGCTACATCAGAGAGGTCCATCTATAGGGCTCACGCTACACCAGGCAGTAGAAGCACATAGCACGACGACGACCATGAATGGTTGGAACTTGGATATCATAGACCACGACTATGTCAGGAGGATATCTCACACATCAAGATAGCCTACGACCACATGATGGAGCATAGGCATACCACCACCCCCTGGGTTGTCTTCCTTCAGGAGGCACTCAGACCACCACCGATGTACCACATACTACACCCACCTCCACCCATCACCAGTAGCTAGGGCGTTTTACTCACATTTTGGGATCCCCCATGTATTAGGTGGCCACTATCTGCAGAGTCAGAGCCACGTCTCCCCAGCCTTTTCCAGCCCTATATAGCTTTGTGTAGCGATATACTTTTTTATTTCACTTTATCTTCTACACAGGGTTACTACACTTGTACATGGTTTTTTTGTCTCATAGGCCAAGTTTGGCCTCCAGAAGACGTTAATATGACTTTCTTTCTTTCTTTCTTTCTCTCCCCCCCCCCCTCTCTCTCTCCCCCCTCTCCCTCCCTTCCTCCCTGTGTGTGTGTCTTGTTGGAAGTCAATGTACATATGGTCCACATTCCAACAATTCTACATTTTGCCCTTAGCATTTTTTGTACAGTTTGGGTAAAACTTTTTTAGGCTAGATAGATAGAGCTTGGCAAGAGCTATCTAGTGGTATGCTTCATTTCTTCATCAGAGGTCAGAACAGGGAGAAAAGCCAAACCCTAATTCAGCTCAAAATGGAGGAAAAGCATTTTATGAAGGTCCAAACTTAAAAAGCTAGGTTGTAATGTCAGATGACCAAAAGCAAGTCAATTTGGGCGATCCAATTTAAAAAATAAAGCAAATTTAGCGATCATAAATTTTTTAGCAAGATAAGCAAAATCAATCACAAAAAATTACGATCTTCGCTTTTTTAGCTTACGATGAGTTTTTTCGTAAAAACTTCGCTGATGCTTTATGGAGGACTACTAAAACTATATAAAGAGGCACTTGGGCGCACTTCTTGATATTCACAAGCTAGAGTTTTGGAGTTCTGAAGCTTTGGAGGTGAAGATTTGGTGAAGGAGAGGCTACTCTCTTGGAGCAAGGAGTCTTCTACAAGGTGGTGGCAGCTATCTTTTGTAAGTTAGCCTTACATTCTGTTTTTAGGGTTTCTGTACCCTAATTTCAGAATTAGGGGTTGCTGATTTTCATATTTGTTGCACTATTTTGTGAGGTTAGTTTCACTTCGTTGCTCATTCGCTTCACACACACTCAGATTATAACAGCGTGATCTGAATTTTGTATCATCTTCTTGGCTATTCTTCCATTAGTGAGTGGACCACATCATATGGTTGAGTAGTACTCCCATGTTGTAATTTGGACATGTATTTTTTAGTGAGTAAGCATCTTGCTTACGTTCGCTATCCTTGTCTCAAGATCTCTTTCTTTCTATATCTCACCTATCATCTTGATTAATTAAGTGTGTATGCTCAAAGGTTTTTTAGTATTGGAACGATCTTGGGGCCCCAAATTCCAACACTTGGTATCAGAGCATAATTGACATACACACTTAGTTAAGATGAGTGAGATTAGAATTGAGATTGAGGACAAGTTGGATGGATCTTCTAATTATCCCATGTGGAGTTTCATGATGATGAATTTGTTGGTGGCAACGGATTTATGGAGTATCGTCAATGGATCCTTAACAAGACCACGACAAGAAGGCGAAGAAGGGGCTACAACAGCTTCAAGAGGTACTGGAGTTACTATCACAGAACCAACTGAAGAAGAGGTAACCACTTCTACATCCAGAGTCACAAGTAGATCTTTACCTGCAGTTCCTCCTTCTGAAGATCAGGCAAGATGGGATGCGAGAGATGCTTTAGCACTTTCATTCATAGCAATGAGTGTCAAAAAGCATATTCTACCACAAATCAGATCTTGCAGAAGTTCTAGACAAGCTTGGTTGAAGCTTGAGAATCTTTTTCAGAGCAGAAATCCTGCTAGGAAAGCTCACTTGAAGAGACAACTAGCAAATACAAGGATGAAGGCTGGTGAGTCAATTCAAACCCACATTACGAGACTCGTTGACTTGAAAGATCAACTTCTAAACGTAGGAGTTGAAATATCTGATGAAGAAATGGTAAATACGCTGATTAATTCACTTCCTATCTCATATCGATCTTTTATAACCACTCTTACCCTTACCACAAGAGATAGAAGGTTACATTTGAAGAGTTAAAATTCTTGTAAGATCAGTTGAAGGGAATGGAAGAGAATGAAGAAGCACTTTTATCTTCATCAAAGGGTAAAAAGAAGAAGAAGGAGAAGAAGGAAAAACAATCCAAGATGGAAAGTAAGTCCCTTTCACCCTCTACTTCAGATTTTGTTTCTACTACATCTAAAGAGAAGTCCTCTAAGAAGAAGGAAGTAATATGTTATTACTGCAAGAAACCTGGACATTTGAAGTCAACATGTTATAAAAGGATTGAAGCAGAAAAGAAAAAGGCATCACGTAATGTTGCAGAAGATGATAAAAAAGGGAAATCTCAAGGTGATTCTTATGCATGTATCACCATTGAGGAAGTAGCTTTTGATCAGGCAGCTTTACAAGTTCTTTCACCAAATCCTTGGATATTTGACTCAGGTGCTACAAAGCATATGACAGGTTGCAGAGATGTGTTTTCTTCTCTTTCCTATACTACAAGTAGAAGAGTTACTATTGCAGATGGCAATGATTTGGATGTTGTGGGAATAGGTACAGTAACCCCTAAAGTCAAGAGAAGGTGGTAATTTTCAGATTTCAGATGTGTTATATGTACCTGAAATGAAGAAGAATCTGCTATCTATATCTGCATTTTTAGGTGATGGTTTTAAAGTTGTATTTGAAAGAGATCTTTGTAAGATCTTATCACACAAAGAAGACAAGTGTATTTTGCAAGGTGAGCATAAAGGAGCAATTTTTGTTTTGTCAAAAATCAGTCAGGTATATGCCGTCAAATCTTCATCACCGGTGGAAGATATGAAGCTATGGCATGAGAGATTTGGACATATTAGTTTTGGAGCTCTCAAAAGTATCAAAAACAGAGGTATGGTTGAGAGTTTACCCTCATTCAAGCTACCCAATGATTCAGATATATGTGAAGGTTGTCTTGAAGGTAAAATGCATAAACTACCTTTCAAGAAACATGGTCATATTACAGCTATCAGGAAATTGCAGATTATTCATTCAGATGTGAATGGACCTATGAGTGCAGACTCTATTCAGGGTTTCAGGTATTTTGTAATATTCGTTGATGATTTTACGAGATACTCAGGGATCTATGGTCTTAAGTTGAAGTCAAAAGTCTTTCCTATGTTCAAGAAGTTTGTGGCTATGGTTGAAAATGAAAGTCAAGAAACTATCCACATTCTCAGAAGTGATAGAGGTGGAGAATACTTGTCAAATGAGTTCCAGACATTTCTTGATGAGAAAGGTATTACTCGACACCTTACTATTGCTTATACTCCTCAGCAGAATGGTGTTACAGAAAGAAAGAATAGAGTACTTGTTGAGATGATGCGGAGCATGATGCATCCAAGAAGCTTTCACCAAAATTCTGGTTTGATGCAGTACATACAGCTAGTCACATTTTGAACAGGTCATCTACAAAAGCTTTAAAGGTAATCATACCTTATGAAGCTTATTATGGTAGAAAACCTAATGTGAGTTACTTCAGAGTATTCGGATTACTTTCTTGTGTACATGTTGAGAAAAAGGATCGAGACAAACTAGGTGTAAAGGCAAAGAAAGTAAAGGATACAGGTTTTATGTTCCAAAGACAGGTGAAGTTATTCTTTCACGCAATGCTTATATTGCTGAAAATAAGGTTTATGATAAAGAAGAAGAAATTCCAAAGTTCATTAGTGAAAATGACTATGGATTTTTTAGAAGAAATTTGTATTTACATGTTCAACCATATCAGGAGGGAGCTAAAATTCCTAGGATTCAAGAAAGAGTTGAAGAAAGAGGAATTTCACAACCTTCGACAGAGTCAGTTCCACATGAAACTTTTGTTGCAGAAATGGAAGAAAGTACTAGAGTTCCAGAGAGTCCTAGTACCTCAACAAGTTCCAAAACATGTGGAACCTGAAGGGTCAGAAAGAGTTTCACCACTATTTAAGGATACACCTACATGGTTATATCAGACTTGGAAAGATAGTGGTATAAAGACTTTTACAGGAAGAACAAGGAGTCAGACTAGACAACAACAACAAAAAGATCATGTAAGTTTTGCTGAAGACTTTGAGATTCATGATATTTTGGCACTTACGACAGTTGAAGATGAACCTACATGTGTTAAAGATGCACTTAAAATTCCTATTTGGAGAAAAGCTATGCAAGAAGAGATTGATTCTATTCATAAGAGTCAAACTTGGCAACTATGTGAGTTACCAAAGGGAAAGAAAGCTATAGGTGTAAAATGGATCTTCAAAATCAAAAGGAAAGCATATGGTACTATTGACAGGTATAAGGCCAGATTAGTTGTCAAAGGATATGCACAACAAAAAGGTATTGATTATGATGAGACATTCGCTCCTACGTCTAGGATGACTGTTATTAGGTCAATACTTGCTTTGGCAGCACATTTTGGTTGGCATATATATCAACTTGACATAAAGACTTCTTTTCTAAATGGTGATTTACATGAAGATATGTATATTCAGCAACCAGAAGGTTTGAAAGAGAAAGGTAAAGAACATTTGGTATGTAAGCTTATAAAAGCTTTGTATGGTTTAAAACAGGCACCTAGAGCATGGTATGAAAAGATACATACATATCTTTTGTCCATTGGTTTCCATAACTCAGATGGCGCTCCAACTCTTTATGTCAAAGCTGAACCAGGTATGATGATTTTAGCAATTATTTATGTGGATGATATTATAATCAAAGGTCCAAGACATGAAGATTTGCAGATGTTCAAAGAATAATTGAAGCAACCATTTGATGTGAATGGAATCTTGCATTATTATATTGGGATTCAATTTTTGTTTAAGGATGAGTGTATCTATATGACATAGCAGAAGTACATTGAGAAACTTTTAGAAAGGTTTCAGATGAGTGATTCTAAACCTATGCAAACACCTATGGATCAGAACGCGCTTTACAGATGGAAGCAGATGCAAAGTCATTTGATGCTACTTTATATAGTCAAGCAGTTGGATGCTTCATATATCTTTGTAATACACGTCCTGATATACAGCTTGCAGTTTCTCAAGTATCAAGGTTATGCAGAATCCGACAGTGTTACATTGGAAAGCAGTAAAGCGGATCTTCCGATATTTGAAGGGAACTTCAAATTATGCTATGGTATTTTCGAAATCTACACATTTGTTACTAAAAGGATTTTCAGATTCTGATTGGGCAGGTGATAGAGACACTAGAAGAAGTACTAGTGGATTTTGTTTTTATCTTGGAGATTGTCTTATCTCATGGCTTTCGAAGAGACAACTCACTAGTGCAACTTCATCATGTGAAGCTGAATATCGTGCAGCATTTACAGCTACTCTAGAGTCAGTTTGGTTACAAAAGATTTTCAGTTATCGAAATGTGAGAGTACATGAACCCATTCAAACACCAATATGACATTGAAGGAGGGATTGTTGGAAGTCAATGTACATATGGTCCACATTCCAACAATTCTACATTTTGGACTTCCATTTTTTGTACAGTTTGGGTAAAACTTTTTTAGGCTAGATAGATAGAACTTGGCAAGGGCTATCTAGTGGTATGCTTCATTTCCTCATCAGAGGTCAGAACAGGCAGAAAAGCCAAACCCTAGTTCAGCTCAAAATGGAGGAAAAGCATTTTATGAAGGTCCAAACTTAAAAAGCTAGGTTGTAATGTCAGATGACCAAAAGCAAGTCAATTTGGGCAATCCAATTTAAAAAATAAAGCAAATTTAGCGATCGTAAATTTTTTAGCAAGAAACGCAAAATCAATCGCAAAAAATTGCAATCTTCGCTTTTTAAGCTCACGATGAGATTTTTCGTAAAAACTTCGCTGATGCTTTATGGAGGACTACCAAAACTATATAAAGAGGCACTTGGGCACACTTCTTGATATTCACAAGCTAGAGTTTTGGAGTTCTGAAGCTTTGGAGGTGAAGATTTGGTGAAGGAGAGGCTACTCTCTTGGAGCAAGGAGTCTTCTACAAGGTGGTGGCAGCTATCTTTTGTAAGTTAGCCTTACATTCTGTTTTTAGGGTTTTTGTATCCTAATTTCAGAATTAGGGTTTGCTGATTTTCAGATTTGTTGCACTATTTTGTGAGGTTAGTTTCACTTCGTTGTTCATTCGCTTCACACACACTCAGATTATAACAGCGTAATCTGAATTTTGTATCATCATCTTCTTGGCTATTCTTCCATTAGTGAGTGCACCACATCATATGGTTGAGTAGTCCTCCCATGTTGTAATTTGGACATGTATTTTTTAGTGAGTAAGCATCTTGCTTACGTTCCTTTCTTTCTTTCTATCTCTCACCTATCATCTTGATTAATTAAGTGTGTATGCTCAAAGGTTTTTTTGTATTGGAACGATCCTAGGGCCCCAAATATCAATATCAACCTCTCTCTCTCTCTCTCTCTCTCTCTCTCTCTCTCTCTCTCTCTCTCTCTCTCTCTCTCTCTCTCTCTCTCTCTCTCTCTCTCTCTCTCTCTCTCTCTCTCTCTCTCTCTCTCTCTCTCTCTCTCTCTCTCTCTCTCTCTCTCTCTCTCTCTCTCTCTCTCTCTCTCTCTCTCTCTCTCTCTCTCTGTGAACCTTGGTAAAACCAAGGTCTTGATCTTTCATACATCAGCACAGGTACGCAGACATAGTTTGTTCACAGCAGAAGGTGGACCGATCGAGGTGGTCGGATCATATGTTTACTTGGGGGTGACATTTACAGCAGCATCAGGGGTCTTCTCTATGGCTCAGGCAGCCCGTGACCGCATCACACGTGGGTACGCAGCACTAGCTTTGATGGAGAGACAGTGCCACCACGCATATTTTCAGGAGCCCCGCACAAAGGGGTGGCTCTTTGACACTTTGGTTACGCCAGCGCTCATGTATGGGGCAGCCATATGGGGACCAGGATTAGCTACATCAGTATGGACAGCATTAGAGAGGCCACATATCCTCATGATTGCCAGACTTATCCGCAGCAAACCTTCAGTACCACATGATATCATTAGAGCAGAGCTCGCTGCACCATAGATGCTAGTTGAGGCACTATTCCAGACAGTATGCCTATTACACAGACTTCGGAGCATGGATACAGAGCGCATTGCTTATCGTGCTTTCGAGGCATCACGTGATATGGCATTAGCAGGCGACACCTCCTCATGGTATGCACAGACACGAGACTGGCTTGCCCACCATGGCTTTGACATAGACAGGCTACCACCACTACAGTACGACTCTCATGCACCCACCTACTCGCTCTCTCATCAAGAGAGGAATAGGATCATTCGTCAGGAGATATGGCATACATACATACAGAGGACATGGGTGAGCCCTAGGGGTACATTGCCACCGAAAATGCTCTACTACCGCGAGCATTTTCTACATATATCGGGCACGGGCTGCATCGAGATTCCGAGATACATGCAGATCTACCTTCCCCACCACCTACGAGTCGTCATTGGGCAGCTCCGGGTTTCATCACATCAGCTCGAGATTGAGAGGGGTCGGTCCAGGGGAGCCCCCCGTGAGGAGAGGTGGTGCCCAGTATGCCAGACAGAGGTAGAGAGTGAGGAGCATTTTGTTATCAGATGTCCAGCATACTTAGACCTACAAGCACAGTTCCAGATCGAGGAGTCATTCCAGCTCTGCATGACTATGGGAGACCAGAGACGCTTGGGACGCTTTCTCACAGCAGCATACGAGAGGCGAGAGCGGTCACTACAGCCCATACATCAGCCACGGGTGAGTACCCAGCAGACCATTACCCAGTTCTTTCAGCGAGTTGAGCTACATCAGAGAGGTCCATCTATAGGGCTCACGCTCCACCAAGCAGCAGCACAGAGAGCACGACGCCGACCACGCATGGGCGGATATCGTCGACCACGACTATATCAGGAGGATATCTCACGCATCAGGATTGCCTACGACCACATGATGGAGCATAGGCGTACCACCACCCCCTGGGTTGTCTTCCTTCAGGAGGCACTCAGACCACCACCGATGTACCACATACTACACCCACCTCCACCCATCACCAGTAGCTAGGGCGTTTTACTCACATTTTAGGATCCCCCATGTATTAGGTGGCCACTATCTGTAGAGTCAAAGCCACATCTCCCCAACCTTTTCCAGCCCTATATAGCTTTGTGTAGCGATATACTTTTTTATATCTTCTACACAGGGTTACTACACTTGTACATGGTTTTTGTCTCATAGGCCAAGTTTGGCCTCCAGAAGACGTTAATATGACTCTCTCTCTCTCTCTCTCTCTCTCTCTCTCTCTCTCTCTCTCTCTCTCTCTCTCTCTCTCTCTCTCTCTCTCTCTCTCTCTCTCTCTCTCTCTCTCTCTCTCTCTCTCTCTCTCTCTCTCTCTCTCTCTCTCTCTCTCTCTCTCTCTCTCTCTCTCTCTCTCTCTCTCTCTCTCTCTCTCTCTCTCTCTCTCTCTCTCTCTCTCTCTCTCTCTCTCTCTCTCTCTCTCTCTCTCTCTCTCTCTCTCTCTCTCTCTCTCTCTCTCTCTCTCTCTGCAGGTGGACCGATCGAGGTGGTCGGATCATATGTTTACTTGGGGGTGACATTTACAGCAGCATCAGGAGTCTTCTCTATGGCTCAGGCAGCCCGTGACCGCATCACACGTGGGTATGCAGCACTAGCTTTGATGGAGAGACAGTGCCACCAGGCATCTTTTCAGGAGCCCCGCACAAAGGGGTGGCTCTTTGACACTTTGGTTACGCCAGCGCTCATGTATGGGGCAGCCATATGGGGACCAGGATTAGCTACATCAGTATGGACAGCATTAGAGAGGCCACAGATCCTCATGATTGCCAGACTGATCCGCAGTAAGCCTTCAGTACCACATGATATCATTAGAGCAGAGCTCGCTGCACCACCGATGCTAGTTGAGGCACTATTCCAGACAGTATGCCTATTACACAGACTTCGGAGCATGGATACAGAGCGTATTGCTTATCGTGCTTTCGAGGCATCATGTGATATGGCATTAGCAGGCGACACCTCCTCATGGTATGCACAAACACGAGACTGGCTTGCCCACCATGGCTTTGACATAGACAGGCTACCACCACTACAGTACGACTCTCATGCACCCACCTACTCGCTCTCTCATCAAGAGAGGAATAGGATCATTCGTCAGGAGATATGGCATACATACATACAGAGGACATGGGTGAGCCCTAGGGGTACATTGCCACCGAAAATGCTCTACTACCGCGAGCATTTTCTACATATATCAGACACGGGCTTCATCGAGATTCCGAGATACATGCAGACCTACCTTCCCCACCACCTACGAGTCGTCATTGGGCAGCTCCGGGTTTCATCACATCAACTCGAGATTGAGAGGGGTCGGTCCAGGGGAGTCCCCCGTGAGGAGAGGTGGTGCCCACTATGCAAGACAGAGGTAGAGAGTGAGGAGCATTTTGTTATCAGTTGTCCAGCATACTTAGACCTACGAGCACAGTTCCAGATTGAGGAGTCATTCCAGCTGTGCATGACTATGGGAGACCAGAGACGCTTGGGATGCTTTCTCACTGCAGCATACGAGAGGCGAGAGCGGTCACTACAGCACATACATCAGCCACGGGTGAGTACCCAGCAGACCATTACCTAGTTCTTTCAGCGAGTTGAGCTACATCAGAGAGGTCCATCTATAGGGCTCACGATCCACCAGGCAGCAGCACAGAGAGCACGGCGCCGACCACGCATGGGCGGATATCGTCGACCACGACTATATCATGAGGATGTCTCACGCATCAGGATTGCCTACGACCACATGATGGAGCATAGGCGTACCACCACCCCCTGGGTTGTCTTCCTTCAGGAGGCACTCAGACCACCACCGATGTACCACATACTACACCCACCTCCACCCATCACTTGTCGCTAGGGCGTTTTACTCACATTTTGGATCCCCCCATGTATTAGGTGGCCACTATCTGCAGAGTCAGAGCCACGTCTCCCAAGCCTTTTCCAGCCCTATATAGCTTTGTGTAGCGATATACCTTTTATTTCATTTTATCTTCTACACAGGGTTACTACACTTGTACATGGTTTTTGTCTCATAGGCCAAGTTTGGCCTCCAGAAGACGTTAATATGACTTTCTTTCTTTCTTTCTTTCTTTCTTTCTTTCTCTCTCTCTCTCTCTCTCTCTCTCTCTCTCTCTCTCTCTCTCTCTCTCTCTCTCTCTCTCTCTCTCTCTCTCTCTCTCTCTCTCTCTCTCTCTCTCTCTCTCTCTCTCTCTCTCTCTCTCTCTCTCTCTCTCTCTCTCTCTCTCTCTCTCTCTCTCTCTCTCTCTCTCTGAGAGAGAGAGAGAATCATATTAACGTCTTCAAGAGCCCCGGACTAAGGGGTGGCTCTTTGACACTCTAGTGACACCCGCATTGATGTACGCAGCAGCAGTATGGGCACCAGGGATCACAGAGGCGATGTGGACGCAGATTGAGAGGCCCCAGATCACCATGATATCACGCTTGCTGCGCAGCAAGCCCTCCGTTCCACATGACATCATACGAGCTGAGCTTGGCACACCACCGATGCTAGTGGAGGCCCTCTTCCAATTGGTGACCTTTATTCTGAGAGTCAAAGAGCTCCCCACTAGCCGACTCACCAGGCTTGCATTTGAGAGCTCTAGACATTTGGCAGAGACAGGGCATGAGAGAGTATGGTATGCACAGACTTACCGATGGTTAGCAGACCATGGCATGAGCATTACGGATCTCCCCCCTTTTCAGTATGACCTCTCTTCCCCCCACATTACCCTCTCTCGTTCGGAGAGGAATAGGATCATCCGTCAGGACCTACTACAGATACACGTCAGGGAGACATGGATAGCACCACGGGAGCCTCTTCCCACAAAGAGGCAACACTACAGAGAGCACTTCCTGACTGTGACAGCGGATGGTTTCATTCAGAGACCACGATACATGGATACATATATGGCACCAGCTGAGAGAGTGGCCATTGGGCAGCTCAGAGTATCATCACACCAGCTCGAGATTGAGATTGGGCGAGCCACACATACCCCCAGGGATGAGCGATTATGCAGGATATGTAGAGAGGAGGTGGAGGACGAGGAGCACTACACATGTAGATGCCAAGCATATGAGGACATCAGAAACCGCTACCCACAGCTCTTCAGGGGGCCTAGAGAGATCAGGGCTTTATTGGGGACAGAGGACCAGCGCCCTCTAGGTCGTTTCCTAGTAGAGCTCCAGCACCACCGCGCATCACTCCTCCAGTAGCAGATGGAGATACACCTGGCCCCCCCCCCCCCTCATACTTATATTACAGATTTTTTCAGACCCACATACACTCGAGGGCCCAGCTCGATGCGGGGTGTCACATTACACAGAGCAGAGGAGCTTAGACGACAACGTCGACGACCAAGACCCCTTGTCCGGAGAGCTCGTCCACATCAGAGAGAGATTCAGGCGATTCACGCACACCATGACATGGAGATACAGAGACGTAAGCAGCGCACCCCTATCGATTTGGACGCCCAGAGCATTTTGAGGATCGCCATGATGCCTCACCGATGCATTATATCCTACACCCACTCCAGGCATTTAGGGGGTTGTGATACCATCGAGCCTCCCCTCCCTATGCATATCATATTTGTATCTCACCCATTGAGCATATAGAGTGCATACCCATAGCACCCCACACCCTTGATGCCAGCTACTATCCCTCCTTTTATACCCGTTTGCAGTACTCACACTTTCTTTTCGTTTTGGATCACAGTGGTTTGGATCATACTGATGTATATGTTTTGTCTCATAGGCCGATTTTGGCCTCTAATAGACGTTAAAAAGTCTTTCTCTCTCTCTCTCTCTCTCTCTCTCTCTCTCTCTCTCTCTCTCTCTCTCTCTCTCTCTCTCTCTCTCTCTCTCTCTCTCTCTCTCTCTCTCTCTCTCTCTCTCTCTCTCTCTCTCTCTCTCTCTCTCTCTCTCTCTCTCTCTCTCTCTCTCTCTCTCTCTCTCTCTCTCTCTCTCTCTCTCTCTCTCTCTCTCTCTCTCTCTCTCTCTCTCTCTCTCTCTCTCTCTCTCTCTCTCTCTCTCTCTCTCTCTCTCTCTCTCTCTCTCTCTCTCTCTCTCTCTATATATATATATATATATATATATATATATATATATATAAATGTGTGTGTATGTGTGTGTATGTATGTGTGTGTATGTGTGTGTATGTGTGTGTGTATGTATGTATGTGTGTGTGTATGTATGTGTGTGTGTGCGCACACGCATGTGTGTGTGTGTGTGTGCGTGTGTGTGTGTGTGTGTGTGTGTGTGTGTGTGCACGCGCGCATGTGTGTGTGTGTGTGTGTGTGTGTGTGTGTGTGTAGACATACATACACACATACACACACACATAACCACACATTCGCCCTCCACCCATACATCATTCCTTCAAAGAGGGGGAAAAAAAACACATTTTCTTAGTTTCAGGACATTTCAATCAAACGCACTACCTTTTTTCAGTGAGCTTTGGACTAGGTCGATAGTACTTCAAGTAGCCATCCCAAGCAACCTTTTTTATTCCAGCCCTTTTAGCAATCATGTCACGAACCCTGTTTCATTCTATTAAAAGATGAAAAGGGGATAAACCAGGTAAAATTTGTACAGCATAAATGTTTTTGGATATCTGAAACACCTTTCAGCAAACTCAATAGGCGTCTCATTTGGTTGCAATGTCTGTGGCTCCATGTACCAAACATCGCAAACGACAGCCCAAGAAGTCATCAATTGAGCCAGATGCATCGTGAAAGACTGTCTGTAAATTTAAAGATAAACTTTACTCATAAGATTTTTCAAATTCATTCATTGAACCTATGTGATGGCCTCATAATATAAACTAACAGTGAAACAGCCAGCCTGCATATATATGTATATACAAGGATACATGCGTACATCCAGACACATTTAAATAGATTTTACATACATTCTTGCATAATAAATAGAAACAAACATATACATATGCATTCATGCACACATATGCGAGCATGCATGCATACATACACCCGTCGCTATGTACGTATGGACACATGCATACGCACACAATCAACAGCACGTACATATCCAAAATAAAAATAAATAAAGATTAAAGCTTAACCTTAGTTGACACATATATTTCACTGAATGAGGTGAAATCAAGGCATGCTAAGCATTTGCGATAGAAATGTGGAAGAACAAGCTTATGCTAGCTAATAGATCTGCATTTGTAGAAACTGAAATACTAACAGGTTGAAATCTTACTTTTTACTGTTCCAAAATGCATCCACAAATATCTTGTTGTACTTGATGGCAATAGGACAAACTGTGCATCCTAATTCAAAAGCACCCTGCTTGGGCAATGGCAGCAAAGAGTAGTCATACTTTTTTGCAAGTAGAATCAATAGGATCAACAAAATGTGCAAAAGAATGGTCAAAATTTGTGCATATACTAGACATAAATATCAAAATTGGAAGAAAGGTCCTGAAAATAGTAGTTATTCAGGAATGTAAAAAAATCCTCACAGAATTAAGAGTGACTAGACGAGTATCTCTGATATAACTAGTTAGTGAATTAGCATACGTAATGAAAAATTGGTCCAAATCTGTGCAGACTACACAAAGATAAAATCCTCAAATAATGTCAAACTAGAAACTTTATACCAATGCAACAAACAAAAGGTTCTTAAATAGACCATCACCTTCGTGTGTGTGACATGTGTACGTGTGCACGCCTGCATATATACCATAATTTTAAAAAATAATCTATTTTCAATCTCTTAGACCATTTATTCTCTAAAATGATTAAATAAGTTTTAACTATTTTTATTCCAAAAAGAAAAGAAAAAGGTTTTCCTTTTTGCTTGAGTGTTTTTTTCTCAATACCCAATTTGATCATGAGTTATCGATCTCTCTCTACTCCTTACTACTCTAGTGACCTCCTCGGGAGTGTGCCACTTGGAAGTTAGCACTCAAAGGAGACCTTGTTAATGATGATTTTTTAGAGTGTTTCCATCCCCAATCCCAACCCCATGAACCATTTTTATATGACAAATAAAGTTGAATACTTAGCTAAGAGAAATAAATGAATAAAAATGAAGCATACAATTTATGTTTGTGTTTGTAAATGTATCTGTGTACATCTCTCTTTTGCGTGTGTCCCTGAGTGTGTGCCCGTGCGTGTGCATGCACGTACATGTTTTTCTTTTTTGTTTTTTTTCCTCCTTTTTTTGCTTTGGGGAAGGGGAGTATGCTTGTGTGTTTGTACGTACATCTACACATGTGAATAAAGCAGGCATGCATGCTCACGTTTATCTTTGCATGTGTGTGAGAATTTTAAGATAGAAGAGAGCTTGTCGTAAAGCCTAAATATATATATATATATATATATATATATATATATATATATATATATATATATATATATATATATATATATATATATATATATATATATATATATATATATATATATATATATATATATATATATATATATGAAATGAGTTTTTGAGCAAGTTCAAATAGACACCTTCTTAAACATCACAGTATATTGATTATTGACACAAGTACCCTCAGGGAAAATGAGCAATGGATTTTTCTCTGGATCTTCAATGTGCTGCTTGATCCTATATTTGAACAGAATAAAACATTAAAATATTTGTAGTAAAAACAATACAATCAAGGAGAAGGGAGAAGGGAGAAGGGAGGAAAAAAACGAGGGAGAGGGGGAAGATGGAGCCAAACTCAATGATCACACTTTTTTGCCACAATTTCACGATCTTTGGCCTCTGTCCTGTTGAACCATATGCAGCCCAAACTCTCGAGGATGGTCGTCTGCAACAACCCTGTGCAGAAATGAAAAGTAGAGTCACATATAGGCTATGATAGAATCTATTTAAAACTCCTTTTCAACAAATCAAATTACTATTCGACCTAACATAAAATCATGAAAGAGAGATTCATAGGAATGATTGCGATAGTGGAGAGAGTGAAAGCAGCGCCGATTTACTGACTCCCATTACAAATACTTTGGAGAATTATACAAGGGACACTGGACAAAACACAGACTTCTTCAGGTATGTTTTTCTTCCCACCACCATGACACCCACAATATAAGCTGCAGTAAAATCTAGTTAAATCTTCTTTTTGAGAGTAAACAACTATTTGACCTGATAAACACAACCAAATATAAATCTTCTTTTCAACAATGAATTATTATTTGATCTGACATAGGACATAAAAGAGAAAATCAAGAGAATGTTTGCATGGACTCATTTGGTACACTTTCTTCTCAACACCACAACCACCACACTTCCACAGTTTATTTGGCCCAGTTATTATTACAGCAACCCTTTCATTACTTCTACATAACTTTGCAATACTTTTTAAACCAACCAAAAATTCTATTGGACCATTGGCCCACTACTTCCATTAGCCCACCACCAGATAGCAACCTGCATAACGGCAGTAAAGTAGGAGACAAACATTAAGGCTTAAATCCCAAACACAGCCTGCTGTGGCTCACTTACGAATATGCAAGCTAACAGCACAGAGAATAATATGCTTATCAAGCATTGGAGTGACATATGACCAGTCCACACTATCTGTGTGTGTATGAAGAGTCAAGTAAGTTCCCTAATCTGAGAATGCTCTCACATCAATCATGCCCACAAATAAGCCATCTATCCTTGTTTGGAGGTTTCCTCGCCCACCTCCGTAAGTGCACATTGCAGGCAGTCCAAACACACCCTAAACATTGAACTGCCAAAATGTCTACTCATTCAAATATTCAAACATCCAAACATGTGGTTGCATAACCATCTCTTTGTAAGTGGCTTTCGATTCAGATTCCACGATGTAGAAACTCCTTGTTAATAACCAAGCTCCTTAATTATGGACTTAAAAAAAAAGTCCAAATTCAGAACCACAAATGAATCCTTGATGAGTAGTTCATGCTTGTGCGGCACCTAGTTTCAACCTCTTCAAGCAGCAAATTTCACAAGTGATGTGAGTCTTTGATTCTTTGCTTTGCCATACCCTCTTCTTTGTCGGTGATCAGAATGGTTATTTATCACATGAATATATATCTCTACAACTTATGATAATGACCTATCACCAACAAGTAGTTCTTATATTTACTTTTCCCTCTGTGTGTGTGTTCCCCTTTTTTTTTTTGGTGTGTGTGTGTGTGTTCCCTTTGTGTGTGTGTGTGTGTGTGTGTGTGTGTGTGTGTGTGTGTGTGTGTGAGAGAGAGAGAGAGAGAGAGAGAGAGAAATATGTGTTCTGTTTCCTTCATTTTTTCTACTTTGAAAGTATGTGCCTCATTGAAAATACAAGCAGCAGGTGGTGAAAGCTGAGTGTGAGAACGTAAGATATAGGGCACCTGATTGGATGAGCTACTGGGACTGATATGTGCAAGTCCAATCAAATTGCAAGTCTAAGCCCAGCGAATTGTGATCAGGGGACATTGATGTTTAGGACAGAATAACAGTGGTCAAATGATGATAGGGTTGACCATACATGCATATGGAAGATTTTACTGCACTAGTGCAACAATTGTCAAATATCCAATGTTCGGGAAAATCTGCATCAAAGAGTCAGAAATCCTGTCCAGTTCATGACCACCTTCAGTGGCACTAATTGATTCTTCATAGTCTGCTGAAGTTGTACACAGGACGTGTATACGCTTGACATTTAGCAGTGGCACTTGAAAACCAAGATATCTTACTCTTAAGAAAAAAGTGGCAGTGCCAGTAGAAAAGATGTTTTGTTTTAAAGAAAAAGGGGTCTGATTTCCAAGTAGTTTTGGTGCAAAACTCCAAGAAGGTTGTAGCTTTGCCTTAGCAATATCATTTTGTGCATAGGCAGATACTGCATACACGTAGTCTGCTCGTGTTTTCTTTGTTAGCTATAGCTGATGCATAGCATTGCTCTAACAATCCCCATTCTCTCTTTCTATTGTTGTCCATACTTAGATAGGTACTCCATAGAGCTTGTCAGTTGGTGTGATAGTTGATGCAAAGGATTTCTCTTGCAATCTCCATTCTTTCACTTCCTATTAACCCTTTTTTATTATACGTTCAAACTAAAGAGTTAGGATTTCTGTTCATTTTACTTGAAAATCTGATCTGAATTTGAAAAAGGACCAGCTAGTGTGAACTAGCTCCCCTCTTTAAGTGAGTCCTGTAAATAGGACTCACCAGCTTATCGATTCATATCCTTGTGTAAACACACTTGAACTTTAGACCCCTTATTGGAGTCAATCGTACACCTCTAGTGTGGGTGTGGTAGTCGGGACACCAACCCTCGTCCTCATGGCCACCTATGTAGCTACAAGTTTCCAAGCTCAAGGATGCAGCCTGTTTGGTTCTAACTTCTATGGTTAGCACATGAGTCTAATACATACCAGAATGAATCCAGGCAAACACCAAATTCACCCTCAAATGGAAGTGCAACTATAAGCTCATGGTAGTCAACCACAAAACTATATAGCACAAAGGTCATGGTAGTCAACCTTCTCCTCCTCACAAAGGTCATCACATGCTTGGTGTTTGGAGCAATCGGGCACACCTTCCAATAGCTCTCAACAGTCCGCTTCAACATATATCAAAGCTTCAAGGTTTTCGTTGCGACAAATTTGCTCCAAATAAAAGCTTTACTAAGCCTATAACAAAGATGAGGTGAAATTTCAAGTTTTCGAAGACTTCCGTTGCAAAGAGCTTTCATTTCCAAGTCTAAACCATCTCCCATTTCGACCTTATATAAGCTGAAATTGCATGTTACATGTCTTTATTGGAGCTGATCACTCTCATTTTCAGTGGGAGGGCATACAGAATCTTTGCAAGAAGCTCTATTGTTGGAAATTGAATTGTCTCTGGTTATTTTTTACTAAAAAATCCAAATTTTAGGTCGATATGCATTCAAAATATGGGGTTTTTGCAAAATTTCTCTCCCAAAAGTATCTTTGTTGCTTCATGTATTCTTGTGGCAAAACAACAAATTGTTGTGCTTTTTGGCAATTTTTAATTTCTAATTTTTTTTGGGTAATATTGTGCATTTGCCAAAGTTTGATCACTTTTTGGTCTATTTTTACCTACTTGACACCTAAAACACTCGAAATGGAAGCTTCTTCCTCATAACTTATAAGTGATTCGTGAAGAATCTTTTCGAGATTAAAAGATATGAAGTGTAGGCTTTCACTCTTTCTCTCAAAGGAAAACACATAGCGTGATGTGTGTATTTCTCACCTCCAATCCTTTTATCCCCTTGTTCCCAATAAAGAACTCCTCTAGAGCTTTCTCATGTGACCTATAAATCAAGTGCATTGATGCAAAAGCTGGTGAGCATGTAGCTTGATGAATCAAAGAGTACTACAAAGCACTTACTCCTTTTTATCAGTACCCTCTCTTAGTTGTAGAATTTAGGATTGCCTACTTTTGATGATAAGCTAAGAGCTATCTTCTTTTCGATGGCACTACCTAACCCATGGGAGACATTGGTTGTCTCATCTAACAACCCCAACCTTACATATGATTGCGTAAGGAATTCCATACTTAATGAAGAGATCGAGATAAAAGCAAATGGAGAGAAAAGAGGTGTAACCAATATGGTAAGAGGAAGAACAAAGAAAAAGAATAGAAATGCACACACAAACAGAAGTAAGAGCAAAGGTAAAGGAGATATGACCCCCTACCAATGTGGTAGAAAAGACAACAAGAAACCTGACGACAAGTACAAAAGAACTTGACAAAAAAAAGAATGTTGGTGACAAAAAAAACAAGAGAACAAAGCTCATGAGCCGGATAACACCAAGAACAAGAAAGAACAGAAGGTCGATGTGGCCTCAAATGTTTTCATACAAGAGTTCTCTAATATGGAGGATATATCATGCACCATATTATAACTCATGAATCATGATGCCCATGCATATGATGCTTTTATTATGTGTCATGTATAACATATGCAAATCACTAAAAGTGATCTACTTGATGCCCTACTTATTCTTAATGATGCATTTTCACATACTTGGAATGTGGAATATACTGCATTTTTCATGTGACTCCTATACTTTTCATGCAGATCGTCATGGAAATATATACCTCAAGAACAATCATGCATGTTCTAATGAGGGAATTAGTATCATGTACTTGTCTTTTGGTAACGCCAGTGAGTTATTTTACATGATGTACGCTATGTTCCAAGCATAGGTCAGATGGATGTGCATAGCTAGAGCACAAACTTTGAAAAGGGCTCTTGGAAGTTTGTAAGAGGGTCATGGCTGATTGTTAAAGATACTAAAATGGGAACACTTTATTACTTGCATTCAAGAGCTTTGTTAGGCAAATTTATTGCAGGCATGCCACCTTGTACACACACACACCTTGAACCAAATAAGATAGATCATAGATGAGAGAAAATGGAAAGAGTAGAAACACGAATTGGAATGAGTAGCACACCTCCAAAGTCAGCAAAAGGCCCTCCAACAACAGCAAGAATACTCTTAAGCTAAGCGTATGAGTGTAGTAGATAAAATTGGATGTGTCCGGGCCCCAATCTTGTTAATTGATAGATTTCTGCCCCTCCAACAAACCAAGGTGCAAAATTTTCCCCAAAAACAACTTTCTTGGCTCTACATTTTTCAAAAAAAACCAATTTTATCCTTTTACTTTGGCATAGAACCTTTTAGGCTTTAATTTGGTCAGTTAAATATTAACCCTTGATTTGATGCTTTTGATGAGATTAGATCCCAACCATTGATTTATAATAATAACATTTAATTGAAAAGCACTTTGAAAAGCATGACTTTTGAGGATCCATGTATGATGAGATAATAGACTGTTATATATCAATAAATAGCTCTTCTGAAGCTCTTTAGGAATACGCAATAATAATTTTTTACCATCTTTGACCATTCCATTCCTGAGAAATGGTGAAATGGTGGAATCATGGTTTGCTGAAAACTAGGGTTTTGAGCCAAATTCGACATTGTTTCTAACAAATGAATGATGAATAGAGTCCTATAAATGATACAAATTAGAATTTCACTAAGTCCTGTACCTAAGTTTCCAACAATTCCCCTCCCTCAATTCTAACTTGAGGTAGAAAAAGAATTAGAAAGAAAACCCCATGATACTTTTGTCTTCTCTATCTCACAAACCTGCAATGTGGACTGAATCTATCCACAGGTAGATACTTCAAGATGTATTGAAGTATGAGCCTTCTCTTCATCCCAAAATCCAAAGATGTAGCCAAAGTATGAAATTCATGTTCCATAGATCGTGGGATTGTTGCATATGAATTTGTCTCTTTAACTTGATGAAGATTCCTTTCTCTTTGATGTTCACATCATATTGAACATGGAAGAACTTTAAGCTTTCACATCTACAAATAGAACTACTTCACCATCTTCTCAAGAAGATATCATTATACCTTCCACATAGAATGAACTTGCAAAAGAATTGCGGATGACTTTCTATCAAAGATATAATTGATTGAATATCCTTTGCATCTTCTTCATCTTTAAATATACCTGTCTTTTCTATCAAAAAGTTCGCATAAATAGGTAGAATTCTAAGGGTTTGTGCAACTCGGGAACCAAAAGAAGGAACAAGTGCAAGTGAATCATGTGAAACAAGGGTGTTATCATATGTGTAAGAACTTTCCTCAATAACACGAGTTGCATAAGAAAAATCACTCACCAAACGTATACACTCATTACAAGTATTGGACAGAGATTTTCCTTGAATACTCAAGGATATTTTCTGAGTAGGATGCATATTAAAGACAAATAGATTATTTTTAAGTACTCCAGAAAACATCACTTCTCTACCTTTATTATATACAATGCACAAACTCATGTCAAATGTAATACTCAAATGTTGTTTCATTAACGCAGATACGGACAATAAGTTCTTTGAACATCAAACATGTATAATACTTCAATAAGATGGAATTGGCTTCCGCTCTAAGTAGTGAGAACCATTATTCCTATGCCTTCCGCAAGAAAAGTCTTGCGATTACCACATGAAACCAATGCATTTGTTTTCGCAACTGATATGAAATAGAACAAGCTACGGCAAGAAGTCATGTGCTTTGATTCACGACTATCAAACAATCAATCAACTTACTTTTCATAATCTTCTAGAACTATGGAGAACACAAAATCTTCCTCAACAGAGTCTATGGCGTTCGATGTATCAACTTGTCCATCATATTTCTTATTATCTATTGCATTACAGGATTCTCTTTTTTGTTTTTGTAGTCTAATCTACACTCATTTATGTTACATGTAATGACCAAGTTTCTTACAATAGAAACAATTTTCTTTTTTGACTATCTTTTTCTTCTTTGCAAAATCACTGATATCATCATCATTAGAATCAGAGTTACTAGGATGATCTTTGTTAGATTCAAAGTTGGAAGTTGAACCAGAACTAGAACTCTTCTTGGATTTAGAGCTTCCCTTATTCTTGTTCAAGGTACTATTAATAAATATAAAGCAGAGTTAATATTCAAAAGATTCGCACAAAAGAAAGGAGTTGACTATGATGAAACTTTTGCATCTGCATCTAGAATGGCAATAGTTATAAGTTGTTCTTTTTTTAGCTCCATTCTTTGGTTGGAATGTGTATCGGCTAAATATCAAGACAGCTTTTCTTAACGGAGATCTACGTGAGGATGTCAACATATCACAATCGGAAGGTTCAGTCAATAGTTCATTCTACTCCCTCCTACAAGAAACGACGAGCGCAAACAAGATGTATACTTCTGTTTACTACCTCTTGTACACACAACGGCGACCAGCGCCTTGGCTAGCTCGTTGGCCCTCCATCCTTGTGACCTGGGTTCGAATCCCCTTGGCGGCAGCCCGCGGCAATTTCTTTTAAAACATGCTTTTGCTTTAACTTCAAAGAGAGACGACGGACGGGCGATGGAGCTTTTTATTCTACAGCGATCGTATGATTTGTTTGCTTGCTTTATGCGAACGTAGCTTTATTGATTAGCTTTTCAATGGATAACCCAAACTATATAAGAAGAGCCTCATGCTCATGTTAAATCATCCTTCACCTAGGATCAACACAAGCTTTCTAGAGCTTGGACCTCAATAGAGGTGGTGTTTCTTCTAGCACATGGGGCAGCCATGGTGCTAACTTGAAGCATGTTGAGGAGCATCTATGGAGTTCTTCTTGGTGATTCTTCTTGGAGAAGATGAAGGGTGTGCTCACACTCTAGCTCATGGAGAGGAGGTTATCTCTTGTTCATGGCAAGAAGACTTGATTATTAGCAGCTTGATGGTGAGGATCGCCCATCTACATGATGTATTTGAAGATCATCTTCTACAAGAAGATGTTAGGTTGAAGATTATCTTCTACAAGAAGATGTCTGGCTACTTCAAAGACATTGGATGGGACCATCTACATGATTTTGAAGATTATCTTCTACAGGAAGATATTAGGTTGAAGATTGTCTTCTACAAGAAGATGTCAGGCTACTTCAAAGACATTAGATGGAGTTTAACATAAGATTCACATCTTATGTTAAAGTATTCAGGTACATATTCTCTTTATGCACACAGGTACTACTTGAAGTTTATGGAGGCTGTGGCGTTCATATCAGAAGGAGTCCTATTCGGCATAGGTACAAGAGAAACAGTACGTATATGCTTTATGCATATTTTTATGAGGTGTTTGAGAAGGTGTGTTCACATGAGTTTGAGGATTTCCGTTCACACTGATCCTTCCTCTTTCAGTCACTCATATTCACTCTTCTATAACCTATAAGGTCACACATCTCATGTATATTCAGATTACTCCCACACATCTGAATATGTTTGTTACATTGTACATTCACTCATTCATCTATTTCTCATCACATAGAGTGGTTGAGAGTTTTGCTCCCACATTGTACATTGAACATTGGTATATATGATACTATGAGTAAGCAGAGGCTTACGTAACATCTTACACATGTCGTCTATTCTTTCTCTATCTTTGTCTCATCATCTGTATGATTAAGTTGTGGTATGTTCATGTTTTGTCAATATGGAAGATTGTTGGAATTAATGTTGTACATGACTGGAACTATGGAACCATGGACCTATGACATGAGCTAAGGGCCTACCTCACTTCCAACATTTGGTATCAGAGCACTAAGGTTTTGGTTACAGAACTTTAGATCTTTGGCATCAATGCATTAAGGCTCATTCATATCCCAGGTTCCTAGAATTCCAGATTTACAACATTTGATTTGAAAGCATCTTCTAATATTTGACATTTGATATACACACTTAATCTAGATGAGTAGAGATTTGAGAATTAGACAATTCAGTTACATGTGTATTTATCAGTGTGGAGTATGAAGTTGATGATCTGTTAGCAGCCGAATATTTTTGGAAGAGTATGCAAATACTTTACAAAAGTATTGTTTGAACACCCAGACTTGATGAAGAGAAGACTACTTCAAATTCAAGGAAGAACAATGGTTTAGAGAAGATGAAGAAATCAGATCAACATCAAATCACAGGTATCAGTTTCTACTATCAGATTATCATTTGCAGGTCATATCTTAGAAGAGCAGTTATGAAAAGATTTGAAGAAATTCAAGGATTGCTTTTATACGCTTTCATCATTTGAAAGTTAAAGGCTACATCAAAACAGGTATCTAGAGGTTTTTCTAGAGAGTTTTGAGAGATCTCTTTCATGGCAAGAAAGTTCATCTAAGAAGACAAGTGCAGAGATGAGATGAGTTTTTTTCAGCCAATTTTCTGTTGTAAGTTGGTTGGATATCAAGGTACAAATGTATCTAGAGAAGGTAACTCTAGAAGGGCAATTCATCATTCAGACAACAATTGGTGAATTTAGTCGTTTAAGACATTTGAAGCAGAATTTTGATTCAGAGATATGAGGAGATGATAAAACATGTTTCTATATTCACTTCCATTTGTATACCATGTTTGTTTTATCTCTTACTCTTAGCATTAGAGGAAGAGAAGAAGTCAAGAGTGCTTACTACTTCAAGATGAAGAGAACAAAAGGTATGGAAGAGAAGTTTGAAGATGTTGACATCATCAGGTGGAAGAAAGATGCAGAAAAAGAAAGTCCATCATTTCCAAAAGAAAAGTAAGGCTTCCTTTTCTCATATATTTTCCATATACTTTTCCTATTTTATCCTCTACACCCAAAGACAAGTCTACGAGAACATCTTGTTTAAAGAAGAAGCAGTTTCTTGGTTTGCATAACACTTGGTCATGATTTAGTAGATTTGACAAAGAATTACATTGAGAGAAAGAAAAGCAGCAGATATATGTTTTGACTCATATGTATATGAGTTATGAAGCTTTTTAAGCGGGCAGCTTATATGTTCCCTCAAAGAATTCTTGGTATGTCAATACAGAGCTACTTGATATATGACAAGTTGCAGAGAAGTATATTTCTTCTTAATCTAACTCTTAAGGTAAAAGAGCTTTTTGTAGCAGATGTTGAAGACTTGGGTTGAGGTTTTATGTTTGGAAAAGGTTACCTCATATTCAATATTTTCAGAAAACTTCAGAAAATTCAGAATCTTGTTGATGTACCGGTCATTTGAAGAATCTACTTTCTATGGTTGTCTAGATTTTTGGATACATGCTTTGTATTCAAAAATGTGTTCCATCAGATCCTATCACTTGATTGAAAAGTGGATTTAACCAAAAGAAGATCAAGCAGGTACTATCATATTTCACCCGGGTAAAATATGAAAGTTATGAAGTATCAACTTGCAGCTTTTGGAGTTCTCAAGGTGAGAAGTATGTCCACTTATGTTTCAAGTAAGAATTGCAGATTCTTGGAAAGGCTTTGTTTGTAGAAAAGTTTACAACTTTTTGAAAAGCATGGACACTTGGAGACATTCAGGTAAACAAATCAAACATTCAGTCATGAAGGTTTGATAAGAGCAGATTCTACACAGGAGAGATCATTGATCTTGAATAGATCTTGCATGATCTTGAGTATTTATGATTCAGTTGTCTATCCTTTTGTTTGATTCTTAAACATTGGAAGAAGTAAGTCAAAGATTCAGATTCTATCAGATTTGTGTTGCAGAAAGAAGAAGATACTTGTTATGTTGCAGAAGGTTATGAATCCTAAAATGCTTTCAGCAAGGTTTTGTTATGTTAGGATCAGCTAACCTTATTCTACAATTTGGAAAGCTGAGGAATGATAGTGGAAGCTATTGGCAACTGCGCAGTGCTAATAAAAGGGTTCAGAGATTTTGTTTCAGATACAGGTATTGATCACTGAACATCAGATTTATTGAAAGAAGGAAGACGTTCCACATTTCATAAAGTCTGATATACTTTGAAGAATTTTGGATACTAGTGTTAAGTCATCCAGGGGGGTGATGAAACATGAAGACTTATTTTCAAGCCATATGTGAAAGAATGCTGAGTCATACCTACAGGTATTCCTATTTCAGGTATTCCTATATTTCCTTTGTCAGGTTCTCTTTATGTTCCAGCTTTAAAAAAAGAAGGAAGAAGAAGAATTTTTGGAGAAAGTTCCTATTCAGGAGAAGGTTCCAGAGTTCTATTTAAAGAGAAACTTGATATTTCAGAAAGGTATATTTCAGAAGTGCGCACATATATGTTTATACCAAGTTCTGAAGGAAAGAGGTATGAAGGATTTAAAGGATGAAGACATGATGACATCATAGATTTTTTGACTCATATTGAGTTAAGTACAGTCAAAGATGAACCAGCAGTGTTCATAATACACTAAGTTGTGAGTTTTCAGTCACAGGTTCCAGGATTCAGTTCTTAATTTTTAGTGTATTTACATGACACAACAGAAGTACGTTGAGAAACCTTTTTGGAAGGTAAATGCAAATATATGGATCCTAGTGTATGTTTTCAGGTTTTTGAAGACAAGAGATAGCAAGTGCAGAGACAGCTCATGCTACAGTTGTCAAGCAGTGATTGCTTGATTTATACACTATTGGATATCTAGTTTGCATATTTTCTCAGGTATTATGGTTCATATTCAGCAAGTTCATATTTTTTGAAGGAAAGTCAAATTCAGTTTTGAAGAAGACTTTTGAAGAACAAGTTCTGAAGTTCAGAAGTACAAGCTTGAAGCTTGTGACAGGCTATTTGAAGCTTGTGATAGTTTGCAGCTTATGATAGTTTGCAGATTCAGTTCAGTTTGAACCAATATGACATTGCAGGGGGGATTGTTGGAATCAATCTCTTATTGGTCAAACAATGATCTATTGGTTCAGTCAATAGTTCATTCTACTCCCTCCTACAAGAAACGACGAGCGCAAACAAGATGTATACTTCTGTTTACTACCTCTTGTACACACAACGGCGACCAGCGCCTTGGCTAGCTCGTTGGCCCTCCATCCTTGTGACCTTGGTTCGAATCCCCTTGGCGGCAGCCCGCGGCAATTTCTTTTAAAACATGCTTTTGCTTTAACTTCAAAGAGAGACGACGGACGGGCGATGGAGCTTTTTATTCTACAGCGATCGTATGATTTGTTTGCTTGCTTTATGCGAACGTAGCTTTATTGATTAGCTTTTCAATGGATAACCCAAACTATATAAGAAGAGCCTCATGCTCATGTTAAATCATCCTTCACCTAGGATCAACACAAGCTTTCTAGAGCTTGGACCTCAATAGAGGTGGTGTTTCTTCTAGCACATGGGGCAGCCATGGTGCTAACTTGAAGCATGTTGAGGAGCATCTATGGAGTTCTTCTTGGTGATTCTTCTTGGAGAAGATGAAGGGTGTGCTCACACTCTAGCTCATGGAGAGGAGGTTATCTCTTGTTCATGGCAAGAAGACTTGATTATTAGCAGCTTGATGGTGAGGATCGCCCATCTACATGATGTATTTGAAGATCATCTTCTACAAGAAGATGTTAGGTTGAAGATTATCTTCTACAAGAAGATGTCTGGCTACTTCAAAGACATTGGATGGGACCATCTACATGATTTTGAAGATTATCTTCTACAGGAAGATATTAGGTTGAAGATTGTCTTCTACAAGAAGATGTCAGGCTACTTCAAAGACATTAGATGGAGTTTAACATAAGATTCACATCTTATGTTAAAGTATTCAGGTACATATTCTCTTTATGCACACAGGTACTACTTGAAGTTTATGGAGGCTGTGGCGTTCATATCAGAAGGAGTCCTATTCGGCATAGGTACAAGAGAAACAGTACGTATATGCTTTATGCATATTTTTATGAGGTGTTTGAGAAGGTGTGTTCACATGAGTTTGAGGATTTCCGTTCACACTGATCCTTCCTCTTTCAGTCACTCATATTCACTCTTCTATAACCTATAAGGTCACACATCTCATGTATATTCAGATTACTCCCACACATCTGAATATGTTTGTTACATTGTACATTCACTCATTCATCTATTTCTCATCACATAGAGTGGTTGAGAGTTTTGCTCCCACATTGTACATTGAACATTGGTATATATGATACTATGAGTAAGCAGAGGCTTACGTAACATCTTACACATGTCGTCTATTCTTTCTCTATCTTTGTCTCATCATCTGTATGATTAAGTTGTGGTATGTTCATGTTTTGTCAATATGGAAGATTGCTGGAATTAATGTTGTACATGACTGGAACTATGGAACCATGGACCTATGACATGAGCTAAGGGCCTACCTCACTTCCAACATTTGGTATCAGAGCACTAAGGTTTTGGTTACAGAACTTTAGATCTTTGGCATCAATGCATTAAGGCTCATTCATATCCCAGGTTCCTAGAATTCCAGATTTACAACATTTGATTTGAAAGCATCTTCTAATATTTGACATTTGATATACACACTTAATCTAGATGAGTAGAGATTTGAGAATTAGACAATTCAGTTACATGTGTATTTATCAGTGTGGAGTATGAAGTTGATGATCTGTTAGCAGCCGAATATTTTTGGAAGAGTATGCAAATACTTTACAAAAGTATTGTTTGAACACCCAGACTTGATGAAGAGAAGACTACTTCAAATTCAAGGAAGAACAATGGTTTAGAGAAGATGAAGAAATCAGATCAACATCAAATCACAGGTATCAGTTTCTACTATCAGATTATCATTTGCAGGTCATATCTTAGAAGAGCAGTTATGAAAAGATTTGAAGAAATTCAAGGATTGCTTTTATACGCTTTCATCATTTGAAAGTTAAAGGCTACATCAAAACAGGTATCTAGAGGTTTTTCTAGAGAGTTTTGAGAGATCTCTTTCATGGCAAGAAAGTTCATCTAAGAAGACAAGTGCAGAGATGAGATGAGTTTTTTTCAGCCAATTTTCTGTTGTAAGTTGGTTGGATATCAAGGTACAAATGTATCTAGAGAAGGTAACTCTAGAAGGGCAATTCATCATTCAGACAACAATTGGTGAATTTAGTCGTTTAAGACATTTGAAGCAGAATTTTGATTCAGAGATATGAGGAGATGATAAAACATGTTTCTATATTCACTTCCATTTGTATACCATGTTTGTTTTATCTCTTACTCTTAGCATTAGAGGAAGAGAAGAAGTCAAGAGTGCTTACTACTTCAAGATGAAGAGAACAAAAGGTATGGAAGAGAAGTTTGAAGATGTTGACATCATCAGGTGGAAGAAAGATGCAGAAAAAGAAAGTCCATCATTTCCAAAAGAAAAGTAAGGCTTCCTTTTCTCATATATTTTCCATATACTTTTCCTATTTTATCCTCTACACCCAAAGACAAGTCTACGAGAACATCTTGTTTAAAGAAGAAGCAGTTTCTTGGTTTGCATAACACTTGGTCATGATTTAGTAGATTTGACAAAGAATTACATTGAGAGAAAGAAAAGCAGCAGATATATGTTTTGACTCATATGTATATGAGTTATGAAGCTTTTTAAGCGGGCAGCTTATATGTTCCCTCAAAGAATTCTTGGTATGTCAATACAGAGCTACTTGATATATGACAAGTTGCAGAGAAGTATATTTCTTCTTAATCTAACTCTTAAGGTAAAAGAGCTTTTTGTAGCAGATGTTGAAGACTTGGGTTGAGGTTTTATGTTTGGAAAAGGTTACCTCATATTCAATATTTTCAGAAAACTTCAGAAAATTCAGAATCTTGTTGATGTACCGGTCATTTGAAGAATCTACTTTCTATGGTTGTCTAGATTTTTGGATACATGCTTTGTATTCAAAAATGTGTTCCATCAGATCCTATCACTTGATTGAAAAGTGGATTTAACCAAAAGAAGATCAAGCAGGTACTATCATATTTCACCCGGGTAAAATATGAAAGTTATGAAGTATCAACTTGCAGCTTTTGGAGTTCTCAAGGTGAGAAGTATGTCCACTTATGTTTCAAGTAAGAATTGCAGATTCTTGGAAAGGCTTTGTTTGTAGAAAAGTTTACAACTTTTTGAAAAGCATGGACACTTGGAGACATTCAGGTAAACAAATCAAACATTCAGTCATGAAGGTTTGATAAGAGCAGATTCTACACAGGAGAGATCATTGATCTTGAATAGATCTTGCATGATCTTGAGTATTTATGATTCAGTTGTCTATCCTTTTGTTTGATTCTTAAACATTGGAAGAAGTAAGTCAAAGATTCAGATTCTATCAGATTTGTGTTGCAGAAAGAAGAAGATACTTGTTATGTTGCAGAAGGTTATGAATCCTAAAATGCTTTCAGCAAGGTTTTGTTATGTTAGGATCAGCTAACCTTATTCTACAATTTGGAAAGCTGAGGAATGATAGTGGAAGCTATTGGCAACTGCGCAGTGCTAATAAAAGGGTTCAGAGATTTTGTTTCAGATACAGGTATTGATCACTGAACATCAGATTTATTGAAAGAAGGAAGACGTTCCACATTTCATAAAGTCTGATATACTTTGAAGAATTTTGGATACTAGTGTTAAGTCATCCAGGGGGGTGATGAAACATGAAGACTTATTTTCAAGCCATATGTGAAAGAATGCTGAGTCATACCTACAGGTATTCCTATTTCAGGTATTCCTATATTTCCTTTGTCAGGTTCTCTTTATGTTCCAGCTTTAAAAAAAGAAGGAAGAAGAAGAATTTTTGGAGAAAGTTCCTATTCAGGAGAAGGTTCCAGAGTTCTATTTAAAGAGAAACTTGATATTTCAGAAAGGTATATTTCAGAAGTGCGCACATATATGTTTATACCAAGTTCTGAAGGAAAGAGGTATGAAGGATTTAAAGGATGAAGACATGATGACATCATAGATTTTTTGACTCATATTGAGTTAAGTACAGTCAAAGATGAACCAGCAGTGTTCATAATACACTAAGTTGTGAGTTTTCAGTCACAGGTTCCAGGATTCAGTTCTTAATTTTTAGTGTATTTACATGACACAACAGAAGTACGTTGAGAAACCTTTTTGGAAGGTAAATGCAAATATATGGATCCTAGTGTATGTTTTCAGGTTTTTGAAGACAAGAGATAGCAAGTGCAGAGACAGCTCATGCTACAGTTGTCAAGCAGTGATTGCTTGATTTATACACTATTGGATATCTAGTTTGCATATTTTCTCAGGTATTATGGTTCATATTCAGCAAGTTCATATTTTTTGAAGGAAAGTCAAATTCAGTTTTGAAGAAGACTTTTGAAGAACAAGTTCTGAAGTTCAGAAGTACAAGCTTGAAGCTTGTGACAGGCTATTTGAAGCTTGTGATAGTTTGCAGCTTATGATAGTTTGCAGATTCAGTTCAGTTTGAACCAATATGACATTGCAGGGGGGATTGTTGGAATCAATCTCTTATTGGTCAAACAATGATCTATTGGTTCAGTCAATAGTTCATTCTACTCCCTCCTACAAGAAACGACGAGCGCAAACAAGATGTATACTTCTGTTTACTACCTCTTGTACACACAACGGCGACCAGCGCCTTGGCTAGCTCGTTGGCCCTCCATCCTTGTGACCTTGGTTCGAATCCCCTTGGCGGCAGCCCGCGGCAATTTCTTTTAAAACATGCTTTTGCTTTAACTTCAAAGAGAGACGACGGACGGGCGATGGAGCTTTTTATTCTACAGCGATCGTATGATTTGTTTGCTTGCTTTATGCGAACGTAGCTTTATTGATTAGCTTTTCAATGGATAACCCAAACTATATAAGAAGAGCCTCATGCTCATGTTAAATCATCCTTCACCTAGGATCAACACAAGCTTTCTAGAGCTTGGACCTCAATAGAGGTGGTGTTTCTTCTAGCACATGGGGCAGCCATGGTGCTAACTTGAAGCATGTTGAGGAGCATCTATGGAGTTCTTCTTGGTGATTCTTCTTGGAGAAGATGAAGGGTGTGCTCACACTCTAGCTCATGGAGAGGAGGTTATCTCTTGTTCATGGCAAGAAGACTTGATTATTAGCAGCTTGATGGTGAGGATCGCCCATCTACATGATGTATTTGAAGATCATCTTCTACAAGAAGATGTTAGGTTGAAGATTATCTTCTACAAGAAGATGTCTGGCTACTTCAAAGACATTGGATGGGACCATCTACATGATTTTGAAGATTATCTTCTACAGGAAGATATTAGGTTGAAGATTGTCTTCTACAAGAAGATGTCAGGCTACTTCAAAGACATTAGATGGAGTTTAACATAAGATTCACATCTTATGTTAAAGTATTCAGGTACATATTCTCTTTATGCACACAGGTACTACTTGAAGTTTATGGAGGCTGTGGCGTTCATATCAGAAGGAGTCCTATTCGGCATAGGTACAAGAGAAACAGTACGTATATGCTTTATGCATATTTTTATGAGGTGTTTGAGAAGGTGTGTTCACATGAGTTTGAGGATTTCCGTTCACACTGATCCTTCCTCTTTCAGTCACTCATATTCACTCTTCTATAACCTATAAGGTCACACATCTCATGTATATTCAGATTACTCCCACACATCTGAATATGTTTGTTACATTGTACATTCACTCATTCATCTATTTCTCATCACATAGAGTGGTTGAGAGTTTTGCTCCCACATTGTACATTGAACATTGGTATATATGATACTATGAGTAAGCAAAGGCTTACGTAACATCTTACACATGTCGTCTATTCTTTCTCTATCTTTGTCTCATCATCTGTATGATTAAGTTGTGGTATGTTCATGTTTTGTCAATATGGAAGATTGCTGGAATTAATGTTGTACATGACTGGAACTATGGAACCATGGACCTATGACATGAGCTAAGGGCCTACCTCACTTCCAACATATCGGCTAAATATCAAGACAGCTTTTCTTAACGGAGATCTACGTGAGGATGTCAACATATCACAATCGGAAGGCTTAGAAGTCAAAAGTAAATAGCATCTTGTTTGCAAATTGATCAAAGCCCTTTATGGTTTGAAGTAGATACCAAGAGCATGGTATGAGAAGATACAATTGTATTTCCATTTATTTTAAAAACTCAAAAGGCTTCTCCAACACCTTGTGTTAAGTCACAGAAAGATATTTGTATTATTATCATCGTTTATGTTGATCATATGATCATGAGAAGTCTCAACGACTCATATCTTCAGTTTTTCAAAACAAAACTAAAGAAAGTTTTTGATGTTAATGATTTAAGTTCACTTCATTATAATCTTTGCATTAAGTTCATTCGCAAGGATCATTGTATATTCATGATACAACAAAAATGCATTGAAAAACTACTAAAAGGTTTGAAATGCAAGATTCAAAGCCTATGCAAACTCCTATGGATACTAATGTTTTCTTAATGAGCAAAGAGTCATATTCAAAGCTTTTTTATTGCACATTGTATAGTCAAGTGTCAAATGCTTGATATATATTTGTAACGCACGTCCATATATACATTTTATGGTTTCTCAAGTGTCCATATTCATACATAAACCACTCAAAATTCATTAGAAAGCAGTTTTGCCATGAAATTTCTTAAATCTCCACACTTCACACTTAAGGGATTTTCAGATTCTGATTGGAAAGGTGATAAACACAAGAAGGTCTACAAGCGGTTTTTGTTTCTTTGTTAGAGAATGCTTGATTTCATTACATTCTATAAAACAACCTACAATAGACTACAGTGACGTCTTTAAGTGAACACGAGTATAAAGCAACATTCAGAGCTACACTAGAAGCAATATAGCTACAAAAGATTTCAAGTTATCTTGATGTTCATTTAAACTTACCTATGCATATATTATCAAGCAGTCAAAGTGCTAAAACTACTGTAAACAACTCCCTTCATCACGCAATGACAAAGTATATTGAGATTATCCCCTCCCTCCCAATGTAGTTAGCAACGAGATTGCAATGGCGTAGGCAATGTGTTGCTAATGTATTAGCAATGGGTTGGAGGTTTAAACCTTGAGTTGCGATGAAGTTATATGAATCTTTTTTTTTTTTTCAATTACTATTTTTAGATTCTAGATATCCTAGGTGTATATATCCTCTAAACATGCTTGATTAGTCTCAAAAAACAAAGAAAAATAATATGATCAAGACTCAAGTAGTTCACTTCTGATTGTCAATGGACCATGGCACATGCCAAATTTAAATTCATATCCAAAAGCATTATGTAACTTGATGTGTAACTTGGGACATTATTGTTGGAAGTGAGGTAGACCAAATATAAAACACAAGATCTTTCCAATACTTAAAACCTCCGGCACATACACACGTTGAAGCAAATAAGATAGAAGAATGATTACAAAAATAGAATAGAAACAAGAGATATGAATGAGTAGCTAAAAAGGGCTACTCTAAATAATAACTACTTGATGAAAGAATGAATATATGTGTGTAATATACAAAATTTGGATATCAAGCTGAATGTAGATGTATCTAGGTACAAACGTTGAAGAGAATTGTGTCTAAAAGTTAGAGAAGGCGAATGTGTGCTATATATGTGAGGTAACACACTCTTTGTAGGTAGAATAACCTATGTGCTGAGATATGAGGTAAAATTCAAGGACCGTAATAGAAAATAAGTTTCTTCACTGTATAAGCAGCTAAAGATAACTTCCTTGGGTAATAGCCTTGAAAATCTGGTACATCAGCAATAGAAGAAGATATACTGAAAATAGCTTCAACTTACACAAATCAGCATGCACACACAAGAACAGAGCATGCACACACAAGAACAGTGTGAAGAAGAAGAGGGCTGCAGCTTAACCTCCTCCAAAAACAGCTCCAAGTCCTCTTAGCAAGAGCTCTAGCACCTTCAACTCCTGGAGCATGTGATAATTCATAATTTGAGTGACCTCTAGGGTCCTTTTATAAGTCCTCCAAAAAAAGCCTTCCATGAGATCTGGCAAGATTTCTGGAAGTAGCTTTTTTATTAATGTTCTATTGTGTAACTCATATGACCAAACCTAGCATGCCATAACTTCATATTCTCCTTAGGTGTAGAAGACTTAGCAACATTAGCATGACTAATTTTGGGTAACACAAACATGCCACTTTTGTTTTCACCTTGAAGTAGACAATGCTCCTCATTACATGAGAGGATCTAACATGAATCTCTCTTAAAGACAACTTTAAAACCATCCGGCAAGAAAGTAGATATTGAGAGCAAATTCTTCTTCATTTCTAGAACATAAAGAGCATTAGATATTGTGAAAATTCCACCTGCTTTTGACTTTAGGTTTACTTCTCCAACACCTATAACATCCAAATCATGACCATTTGCCATGATCACTCTTCTTCCTGAAGAGTTAGAAATACCTTCCTGCATCTTGTCATATGCTTAATAGCTCCAAAATCAAAAATCCAAGGATTATTAGAGATTGCATTTAATGCTGCTTGATCAAAAGCTAATTCTTCAATACTAACACATGCATAAGATTTCCTTTGAAGACTTAGGTTTTGAATCATCTTCAGCATTATTACATGACGCTTTCTTCTTCTCATTATAAATCCTCTTTTTGCATTCTACTATGAAATGACATGATTTCTTTTAGTAATGGCAAATTCCTTTCTTTGAAGTAGATGTAGTAGCGGATTTTTCTTTGGGTGTAGAGGAAGTAACAGGGGAAGGACTTGAAGGTTTAGGATAAGAAGAAGGCTTAGGATTAGAAGAGTTACTTTATTTCTTAGTTTGCTTACTCTTCTTCTCCTTCTTTGTTGTCTCCTTCTTCTCCTAATCGTCTGATGATGATAACATGGCTTCATTATTCTCTTCCATACTCTTTTGTTGACCTTCATCTTGAAGTAGCAGGAATTGCAACTCTTCAAATGAAAGTTCTCTATCTCTTATAGAGAGAGATAAAGAAGTAACAAAAGCACGATATGAAGATGGAAGTGAGTTAAGAAGTATGTTTACCATCTCTTCATCTGAAATATTGACTTCAACATTGAGTAACTGATCTCATAAATCTTTAAGCTTCAAAATGTGTGATTGAACTGACTCACCAACTTTCATCCTTGTGTTGGCAAGTTGTCTCCTTAGATCAGCTTTCCTAGAGGGGTTTATGCTCAGATAGAGATTCTCCAACTCCAACCAAACCTGACGAGAGGTTTTGCATGACCTGATTTGGGGTATCATATGCCTCTTTACTCCCATAGCAATATATGAAAGTGCTTGTGCATCTCTTGTATCCCATCTGGATTGCTCTTTTGTAGGAAGTAATATGGTAGTAATATGGAATCCAGATGATGTAGTTCCTTCTTCTTCACTAACCTCCTGTTGGGCAGAAATAGGAATAGCACGTCTTCTAGTAGATGAATTAGCTTCTTCTCCGACTTGTCTTTGTCTTGGATAAGTGCCATTGACAATATTCCACAAGTCCTTAGATACTAACACATCCATCATCATAAAACTCCACATTGGATAATTAGACATTCTTTCAAGCTTGTCTTCATTCTCAAGCCTATAATCACTCATCTTGTTAAGGGTGTATGTCAACCATGCTCTGATACCAAATGCTGGAAGTGGGATGGGCCTCAATAACAATATTAATCACAAGTTTACAAGATCGTCCAACACACCTTAGCATGAACACATTAATACTCGAAAAGAGATGAGTGAGAGATAGAGAGAATAAACAAGATTTTCAAGGAGTAAGGTATGTTGGAATGCTTATCTAAACTATTTATATTCAAGTGTCGAATTACTATGTGTGTAGATGATTACAAAATCTGAATCTAAGCAAAAATAGGGAACTAGATACAAGAATGTGTGTGTAAAGTGTCCAAAAGATATGAAGAGTGTGTGTGAGAATGTAGAGAATATGAATAGTTTAGAACTGTTTTAAAGCAAACCCTAAACCGAAATTAGGGTTTCAGAAACTTAGTGACCTAACAAGGAACTGATATAGACTTGTTACTCACAGTAAATCAGCAAGGATATTGATAGTTGGATGATACAAAACTCCTCCACACCTCCACCAAGGGTGGAGCATACCTCCTCCAAGTATAGAAGAACACCCCTCCTAGCTTGTTGATCATCAACGATGGCTTGAGTTTTGTTTGGTGATACTAAACAATGTTCCCTAAGGGTTCTTTTATAGCCATCAAGGCTGCCATGAGTAAGGTTTTTACGATAATCCGAAAAAGGAGCTCAAAAAGCTTGATTTTTATCATATTTTCTTATCACAGAAATAGCTTTTCATAGTGAAATCATCAACGATCTCATCATTCTACAGATAGCTAAGGCAACTTGCTTTCCATGATGTAGAGACTGAGATGGATCGAATGAGATAAAAACGTATTTTATGATAGAAATTAGGGTTAAGGTTTTCTCTTGATCTGGATCTCTAATGACTAAATATTATATATCAAATGAAAGCTCTCTTCAAGCTCTATCTCATAAGTTGATAAAAATTTTTTATGTTTTGTACCCAAAAATTGGCTAAGTATTGAAAATTAGGGTTGCTAGAAATTAGGGTTTTGGACTATTCTGACATAGTTTCCAACATAAGGAAGTGTCAATCAATGTGGACTAAGATCAATCCACAAAATGGAGTAAGTCCAAAGCTTTGTGAAAAGCTTCGAACTTCTCACCAAGGAAGACCTTCATGAAAACGTATGCAATATTTACCTATGTGGGCACATACGCCACACTTATCTTTCTAGTCATGAGTCTCTCTTTGGCATAGTGATAGTGCACCTCAAAGTGTTTAGTACACAAGGTTCCTTGCAACTTCCAATGTGATCTAATTATTAGTGAATATGATGGTGGAAGTGTTGATGACATGATTTCTCCTACATCATTTCCATTTGTATCCACATGAGTGCATCTCCATTTTGAATCTAGAAGGCACTCCATTTCCACTTTATATTGTATCTCTTTTGTATTTGAGTACCTTGCCATTTGCTTCTACCTGTGTATTCATTCTCCTTCAAGGGGAATTGTCCCATATTTGATGTACTTTGGAGAGCCCCCTCCAACTCTACATAAAGAGGGCCTCTCCCCCCATTTGTACTTGGTTAGAAGCTTAAGGAGCCTACTCCATGCTCTTGGAAAGCTCACTCTAATCCATGTGAGTTTTCCCATTTCATGGTCTACCATGCTTGCATCGGTTCACGAACCCAAAGCATTATTGGTTGAGTTCGGTCTGGTACGGTTCTACTAATTCGGTCGTGTACGGTGCTTCCACCAATCAGGTGCGAAATCGAACTTGGAAAAAATTCAGTCCGTGGAGATTCGGTACGAACCGCATATGCGGTGCTATGAGGTTCCAATCACTTTATTAGGTCGCCGTCACTAAGTCGCTTTCAATCGGTTGGTTAAGATTTTGAAAGGGCACACTATTCGAGACGCTCGCGCGCGCGAGAGAGAGAGAGAGAGAGAGAGAGAGAGAGAGAGAGAGAGAGACTGTGGTCTCGACTCCCTGGTATGTTGTTTTTTTAATCCACTTGAGTCTTGCGCTATATGCATTGGATATATTCGATATCCACAGTCCACTACAGTCTACAGCACGAGTTCAAACAAGCTGTTTATCTGCTGGATACGACTCATAATTCACACATGTATGATGTGACATACACATCATAAGCATGAACTCGTTACTCATATCAGCTACAACAACATGCACATTGCACAGTTCAGTAAACTCTGTGTTTCTGAAATATGGCTTTAACTCGCATGGTTCAAATATCAAACAACTCAACGAATTCTGCATTTAAGCCATGAGTCACACATGATATCATATGGATGATGGCATATAATGTATTTTCAGCTGGTCTGTTGTATATATGTATAGGTATTTAACTGAAGTGGGGGGATTTGCTGAAGGTCTTCTGAATATACTCAGACTTCAGTACTGTTGTAGTTTTTCTATTTGTCTGCCTCAGTCAACTCGAAAATTCTCAGAAGTTAGTGCTGTACAGTGTAGTCTACTGTCTATGAATCATGATTCTTCATGAGCATATAAGCTATAGTCTATGATCTATTATAAATATATCATATTATATATGTTACATGTATTATGTCACGTCACACGTGTGGCAAGTTGCAACTACATAATACATAATCCACGTAACATATATAATATGATATATTTATAATAGATCATAGACTATAGCTTATATGTTCATGAAGAATCATGATTCATAGACAGTAGACTACACTGTACAGCATTAACTTCTAAGTTCTAAGTACATAATTCTCGAGTTGACTGAGGCAGACAAATAGAAAAACCACAACAGTACTGAAGTCTGAGTATATTCAGAAGATCACTGCAGAATTTATTTTTGAGCGCATCAAGAGTGCCACAGAAGAGGTTGGACGTGAAAATGTAGTCCAAGTTATTACAGATAAAGAATGGGAGAGTTGATAGAGAGTAAGTATCCCTCTATAGTTTGGACCCCTTGCACATTGCATAGACTTACTATTTGAGGACATAGGTAAACTCCCATGGGTTACCCCCATTATCAGTGATGCCAGATGGATCATTACATTCATATGTAAGAACCATCATGCACTTAGCATTTTCCGTAGTAATAGTGAGAAGGAGTTGGTTCGCATTTCTGACACGGGTTTGGGATACATATTCTATGTGCTTACACGCCTTTACAAGTCTATGCACTCCTTGCGCTTGACGATGATAGATAGGAGTTGGAATGCGATGCCAATGGCTCCGTCAAAGAGCGCGAAATACGTGCAACGCAAAGTATTAGACATGGACTTTTGGGTAGAGATACAAAATCTTATCCCTGTCCTTAGGTGCATACACATTGCTCATCGAGTGGTTGACATGGAGGGATGCACGCTTGGCTTGGTGTACCATTTCTATAGACACATGCGACAGGGTATTGCTCATGTATCCACTTTATCGAGCTCCAAGTATGATTTTTTTGCCATATTTCTTTTTATGTTTAAAACTTTATTAATTTTTTAAGTTTACTAATTCAAACTTCTAATGGGAAAAGTGATGTTTTGAGTCTTGTGGATTCACGATGGGAGTTCTTATCACGTCCCATTCATGGATTCGCAGCTCTGTTACATCCATACTTCAAGAGTCTTGATTTGTGGTCAGAAGTTGGTCTTCGCCACATGGACATGTATATGGAGCGCATCATGGATCCCAGTGCTCAGATAGCATTTGATGCAGATTTTTCAGCATATATGGGGAACATCAAGATCTCCTATGCACGTTCCACTTCTCTACGTTCAAAAGTCACAGCAAACCTATAGAATGGTGGAACACTTGTGGATATGGGCATCCACACATTTGTTGTCACGCATTGAGAGCTCTCTCTCGGATATGTATAAATTTTCAATTAATTAAACATTAGTCTCTTTAAAAAGGTTTATTGTATAAGTATTAAGATATTCTATTTTGTAGGATTTATCTACTAGCGCTTGTGAGTGCAATTGGAGTACATTTGCATTAGTGCACATCAAGTTGAGAAATCGCTTTAGTGTTGCACAACTTGAGCGTGTGGTCTTTTGCAAGGCCAATCTACGTTTATTGCGTAATTTCAAAAATATGACAGGTCCTCAACAGGTAATCATTTGATAATGCAAAACTTATAACTTATAAGGAAAATTTAAATAAATAAATATATATATATATATATATATATATATATATATATATATATATATATATATTAAACAAACTTTTTCTAACGGTAGGTATCTCCACTTCTGTTCCAAGATGCATTCAGGTCAAAAAAAAGCATCATTGTAGATTCATATGATCTTGATGAGCAAGATGAAATATATCACATGCTTCACTTAGAGCTCGAGAATGTTGACACGCATCACACGATCACGTTGTCGGGCTCTTTCACGAGGACACATACCAGCCACAGAGGATATTCCTTCTACCAATGCCTCTGCACCCACATCTAGAGGAAGGAGGCATAAGTTGCGCCCTCGACGGAGAGGAGCTCCAAAGCCACTTGAGGAGGATACACATGATAGACCTGTTCTAGAGTTCGATGATGATGGAAATATCATAGTCATGGATGATATTTCCTCATCGAGAGAGGATTCGTCATCAGAGGAGTCAGTCAGTTTAGATGACTCAGAGTCGGAGTAGTTTTATGATGTCATGTATGATGTGACATGATCATTGATTCATCACTTATATTCCATGTATTATGCGGCAATGCCATAATGAGCATATCACATTATGGATTGAGGCTTGACTCTCGAGTGATGAGTCTTATTATATGGTTGTATTTTGATTTTACATCATGATGTATCATGTATAAAATCCATGTAGTGGTTTTGGCTCTCTCTCTCTCTCTAATGTGGTGTTACTGGTGTAATGTGTAATGTGTTAGGTGTACAATGTATATGTTTATTTCTTTCTCATAAGCACTAACTAGTAACTTCTAACAACTCACTGCTCACCATTAATATGCAATTCTATTAAAGCATGATGATTGTAATATTGATTCTATTATGTATAAGGTTAGATCATTGATATATGTAATTATGTAATGTGAATCATGATCAATAATATTACATATATAAAATATGTAAACGCGCCTTACGAACCTAACCTATGACGTAAGGTTCGGTCCTCGCACCTTAAACGCATCTATACCCTATGGAATGCACCTTACACACCTTACTTAGGACGTAAGGCTCGATCCTGGCACCTTAAACGCACCGAACGTACCAAGCTTATGCACTTAACCACTATGTGATCTACTCACTTTTGAGTCTCACACTCTTTCTTTTTGTAAGTATACTTTTCTTTTCATTTTGCTTCCGTGCATGTACTCTCTACATGGTATTAGAGCACTAGGTGGAGGTCTTGGTGGTGTGTTTAGTGGTCATTTTGGTGGTGGTGGTGCTTGAGTGCAGGTGGTTTCGCTTTCTCCTCATTGAAGGAAGCTTTTGCCATCATCTTTGTGCTCTTTAGGGCCTCATTTTGCCCATTTGCCCACCCTCCCACCCTTTCTTTCATCCATTATTTCCCCATGCTTTACCCCCATTTTACCCTTTCTCCCACGCTCTTTGTGGATTGAGTGGGATATTTTTCTTCTTTGAAGGGCATGTATGCAAAGTTCGTCGTTGTTCTCATCATTGATAGTGTTTATAAACACTATTTTGCATCCTTTCTGATCGTATTTTTGGAATCCTATTCTACTCGCATTTCCCTATGACGTTCTTTGAGTCAATACATATCAACTAATTATATTGTGATACTACGTAACCACTGTTTTGACTCCATATTTTGATTAGAGAATATCGACCTTGTGCAATCTTTATCATATCCGATCATTCGGTTTCTTCTTTCTAGCGTGCAACCTCTCCATCACTTGAGTTCAGGAACTCTGTGCATTTGTTCCTCTCTGTGATTGGAATGGACATGCAGATAATGTGCACACTCATTGGCAGTGCAAGAAAGTGTAGTGCATATCTGTCCTAGAGCATACGCATAGTCACTGACGAAGTTTTGAGGGCAAAGATCCTCTGTCCCTGCTTTTGCCCGTCTATTCATTTCAGTTTCTACCAGCAACATGCAGGAGCATCAACTCTCTGTAATCGCCGAACCTTGACATGCTCAATCAAATGACCAAGATCCTATCTGCTTGCACTTGTCCAGCAACACTAAAGTCATGCCTCTTGCAATATATTATCAGAGATTCGGTCAAGTTGTAGTGGTCGATACCCGAAGAACCGATCATCGGAGGACAACAAACGCAGCCATACTTCCCTGGGTGGAGAGAGGGAGGTGAAGCACCTACAAATCATCGTTTAGCAAGATCCTAACGTGCGACATACATGATACTAGTAACTACATAGTACATAACTATTGCCTACTTAGAAATTAGAACTTAGTACTACCACTAACCAATGCCTTCTACCCAATCATTGAAATAATTGTTGGTTTTTAGGCCTACAAACAATATAGGTACATAGAGAAAATAGAGACAAGATGGAGGATAGACTGCATGAGAGGTATAAAAGGAGTAAAACTCGAGATATATTCATTACGTTCCATGTTGAAGTAGTTTCACACCTCATAGATGATGAATTAAAATAAAACTCCACCTCTACAAGAGGATGAGAACACCTCCTCCAAACTTGCTTAAGAAGAGCACTCCAAGTGTGATGACAAAAGTGCTAGTAACATGAAAACCCTAATTAGGGTTTCTATTTTTTGGGAACTCTAAAATAAAGCACCTGCTTCCAAATCCTCAATACTCATTCAAGGACAAGAAACATGTAACAAAATCGAATCATTGATGGTTTCTAAAACTGCAATGATTAGCTTTCCCTAAATATGTTTAAAATAAGGAAGATAATTATGCATTTTTTGAAAGAAATCTGAATCCATATATTCAACCATAAAGGGGGCTACTTCACCTACAAAATCTCCACAAACTTCTATTCAATTATATAAAGAAAGGAAAAAAGAAAGTTGTAACCACTCCTACACAGGCTGAAATTTATCTGTCACCTCTTCAACCACAACCTTCACCATCTCCTATTCCTTCAACCTATATAAGAAAAAACAATTCAAGAAGTTGGAGTCTTCTAGAAGTCAAGAAGAAAGAGAGATTGCACCAGTTTTTAAGCAGAATCCAAAGTGGCATTTGCTTTGCAAGAGAGTGGCATTCGAAGTTTCAAAGGAAGAATGAGAAGTCAAAATGATCAAAATGCTTATATCAGAAAAGAAGCTAAATTCTGGTTTGGTTGCAGATTATAACACTTTTCCACAACACGGGCTGGACTCTCCATATTCAGCCTATTCTATCTCACAATCCAAAACACACTCTTCATTCTATAACTCTTAGGCACACTTCTCTCAAGTTTTGTACCTAGGTTCATTCTTTATTCAGCTTTATATCCAATTTTGTATACACACACACATTGTTTGATTATTTCATCAAGTATTTTATTTTTCGACTAGCTATTTCACTACTCATTCTAATTCTTGCCTCTAACGTATCTTCTATCTATCTTATTTGGTTCAAGGAGTGTATCTTTTGCAAGGTATTCTAATGTTGGGAAGATTCTGTAACATGTGTCATTTGGGCTTACCTCACGTCATTTTATATATTCACGAACTTTGTTTTTAGATTAGAAGATAGACAGAAACTCAAAATTTGGCCAGACCATTTCCCAAAAACGGTCAATATGGTCTAATGGTCAAAAATGGTACTCGAGATAAGCACATGTCCTTGAAGTATTCAAAGAAAGCAAATAACTTGTCCATCCACTAACTTTAAAACCCTCAAATAAGAAACCCTAATTTCAGTTTTTAATGTGCTTTTTAACTTGTCACACGTCATCATCAGATTTAAAGTTGGCAAAAACTTTAAAATCAATTGCCAAGATCTCATGTGCCTAATTTAGGCTGTGCCACATCAGCATAAGTAAAGCTAAATAAAATCCATGCGAAAAAAATTCAGTGCCAAACTTAGATTTATGCAGATAAAAACAGTTTTTTATGAGATTTTCATTGGGCAGCAGATAGCCTATAAAAAAAGAAGGCTTCAACACACTTTATGCATCTCTTCTACACACATATTTAGTGTGCAAAGCTGTTGTGTGGTTGTTGCTGTTGATTCTTGCAGATGTGCTGATGTTACGATACTCATACTCCCTTCAAGCATTCGACTCATCTACACTCGCATAAGTTTGATGGAGGTGCTGCTTCGATCATAGTACAATAAAATCAGCGATTTATGAATTAAAAAAAGATGGACAGTTGGAGATATGACTTTGCACACTCAGCTGGAGAGAGAAAGGCTTCAATTCCGTACCCATTTGCGTTATTTTGGGCAGCCCACTTCATGTTTAAGAGAACCAAATTACACCCATGACATGATGGGAGCTGTATGGAGTGAATACTCCATTGTTGGTAAGTAGGCATTTATAGTTGATTTTATATTTATATCAATTTATGAATGATCACGATTCATTGAATGATGAATGATGAATAATTACTCAATGCAGAGAAAATTGGCATCGCGGATTCTTTCACAAGATTGTAGCAAAGGCCCTGCGGAGAGGAATTGGAGCACATGGGCATTATTTCATATCAAAAAAAGAAACCGGTTGAGCCCATCACAACTTGAGAAGTTAGTGTTTTGTCATTGCAATCTCAAGTTGCTAGAGTCAAAAGGTCTAAACATAGCTCCTCTTCAGGTAAATTTCAAGTTTAATATTTACAAATTACAATTGTCAATACCATTTGAATATTCATGACTCTAAGCTTGTAATCTTTTACTTATATGAATTATAATTTATAGATTAATATTGATGAAGTTGATATTGGAAAAGTTAAAGATATCCTTCAAATCCTAGAGGAAGAGAGGGATATTTTTGCTATGCTTGCTACGGAATCACAGAGGAATATGCATCAGACTCGTAGCCAAACTAGGAGAGCTAGACATGCTCAAGTATGAATAATGACTCTATGTCGAGATTGGAATTTGGAGACTACTAACTTCTACGTTTATTTATTGTGTATTATTTTTAAATGATCTATCATTACTTTCTACTAGCCGGAAGGCTTCTCATACGCGGAAAGAGAAGTGTGCTTCGAGGCGAGGTGGACGTGGTCGTGGAAGGTGTGGTGAGGCTTCCACTTCTCGAGATAATCCAAAGGATTGGGAAGAGGCATCAGCCTCCTCTTCCAATGGAGGTGGTGATTTGGGAGGAGATGCTTCCAGGCTTGCAGCACAGTGGAGGTGGTGATTTGGGAGGAGATGCTGCCATGCTTGCAGCATGGTTTGGTCATTCAGCGTCCTATAGTATATCGTCATGGGCTAGTACATTTGATGCCAATGATGATACCATAGATGATGAGTCTACATTTGACATTGGAGAGTCTTCTTAGTCTTTAAAATTCATCTACTCTTGGAGTTGGATCTTGGACAGTGGCATATATGTCATATGATCATTGATATTACACACGGCACTACCATGGATGATGGACATTATATTTTGATGCTTGTTTACTTTTTAATATCTACATGTTTGTTTTGTATGATCACTGATCATTATGACAGTTATATTATGTATAGCATGACTCATTGACTTGAGTCATTGATTGATTGGTAGTTGATTATGCCCATTGTTCCACTGTTCACTTTCATGTATGATGTTGACTCCTTTATTTAAAATGCATGGCAGGTGATTTTATATGTTATTCATGTCAAGTATATCAAAAAGGTGTTAAATATGCATTGGTACATAGCTTTATGTTTCAAAATATAAAAATCTCTTACAGTGAATAAAAACCCCGATTTTTATCTTCGATTTTATAATCCTCTACAATTTGAACCTCGATTTAAATCTCGTTTTTTAACCTCTTCTTGTACTATGGCTTCGACACATGAGGGTGCTCTAGGAGTATGCTCATACACTTGGAGATCTCTCTACTCTTGTGAGAGAGTTTGCTTTGGAGACCTTACTTTAGCCTCTTCATGCTATCCTTTACTTGCTCTCTTTGGTATTGATGGAGATCTTACTGTAGCCTCTTCATGCTATCCTTTACCCTCACTTGCTCGCTTCGGTATTGATGGATTGTGAGTATTTCATGTTATCATGTTACCATATATATGTAACTTGGAACATACCGTCACCTTGTACACTACTATCATAATTGGGGGCATATGACTTTTTGTCTACATCCCATGTATGTGTGTGTGTGTGTTGAACCTTCTGCTGATCAACCTGAACAAAAATAATGACAAAGGACGATAAATGAACTCATTTCACAGGAAAAAAAATTTACCTTTTAAAACCTTAAAAAAATGAACGACCTTTTTGAACGAGGAAAGATATTAATTGATAGGATTGACCTACTAGGGAAGACCATCTTAAGCACAGGCAATAAAGTCTAAACAACTGATTTGTAAACAACACAATACTTTGCTGAATGGGAAATACTTGATGCACAATGAAGCATTCAAATAACATTAATGCTCGCATGCTCTAGTCTAACCTTTTAGATGCCTACTTCCAAATCAAAAGAAGATTGAAAGATTTTAATATCTAAAAAAACACAATCATCACTATTTAAATGACAATTTGGTTCACAAAAGTACATTCAAGAATGCAGGTTGCAAGATATATGAGCATTTTCCTCTTGCAATTTACATCAAAATACAGAATATAGTGTGTTGAACCCACATTTTAATTTGTTTATGAGCCTTTTTGCATCAAACAAATGACCCCATATGAACTTATCAAAAGTAAGGTTAGCAAAGGCCTACCAACCCAACCCGGATGCTTCTGCATGATGACTGCAAATGCAGTCATCTGTTCAAGGATAATGAAGTCAATCATGGACGTATGATTCGCTACAAAAACCTGCAAAATTTGAATTTTGAATCATCCATTAAATTTCTCAACTGAAGTTGTGCTCTTCAATTCAACAGTAAATTTTCATCGACCTACATACTTGTTTTGGCCTTCTACTTGGGCGAGGTCCATGATACTTCACAACTCCAGTCCACGATGCCACAAAAACGCTACAAATGAATTCTACTAAACCTCTCTGCATCACACAGGAAGCATTGAAACCTGCATGTGCAATAACCTTGCAAGGGGGAAAAGTGCAAAACCCTGATCTCTAAATCCCATGCAATTTATTTCTGATAGTGTACTTATATAATATATAAGTACACTATCACACAGGAAGCATTGAAACCTGCATGTGCAATAACCTTGCAAGGGGGAAAAGTGCAAAACCCTGATGGGATTTATTTATTTCTGATAGTGTACTTATTTCTGATAGTGTACTTATTTAAATAACTTTTTTTTGCCAATATGCAATCCTCAACTTCTTGTGCTGTGAGAAATTAGAATTCCCAATTCTGTGTAGGAGACAATCCTAATTCATATACATGCTTATGTACCCTTAATATCGCCTCAAACACATTCCTTTTGTGAACGGAATCAAAATTTAAAAACGAAGTGCCAGAACTAGAGAAGGGAATACGATGAGTTGCTTACCTCTAGCATTTGCCGCAATTGATCATGGCCCCTCAGTATTGAATGAATAGGAATAAATAGTGCTAGAAACACAATCCAGCCCACTGCAAGCAATACTACTCTGCCTCACCGAAGTAGTTGATTGATAAGATGCATTGCAACTATGCACGTCAAACATTACCAACTTAAACCCAAAGTATTACTACGAGCATAAGCAACATTACCTGATAGGAAAGAGAATCAAATATCGCACAAGCACTCCAAGGCACCACAAAGGAAACAGGTAAATATTCCAGTTCCATGGTTCTGGTGGATTAGATTTGAAACACCTTGTGAATGAATCCTGAATCTCACAGGACCACTAAGTGAGATTTCTGCATGAATTAGAGAGCTCACACACATGCAAGAAGTTCCATCCTCGCAGATTATTTATCGGATATACACAAATGAGATGAATTTTCACAGTCACGATGTAAAGAAATTGAAGCAGACTCTGTATTCGCACATCGACTATGGCACTAGCTGCCTCGTTCAGAAATGGCGAGATGTCAAGTAGCTCACGTCTAGCACCCATTAAGGATTTAACCGCGCAAAAATCTAAATAATTTTATTTTCATTTGAAAACCTAATCATTTTTGGAAACTGTGTTCGTAGCGAATCGAGCTTTGAGATCCATTACAATCAAGGATACAAATGGACTCTTTTGTCTTCTGCTTTTGTTGCTAGCTCCTGTGCACCAAAATGATAGAGGTCCATCTCCGAAGCTGAAGGTTCCAACAAAAATGCATCCTCTCTTTCGCTGCAACAAGTGAAACAATAGGTTTCGAGAATGTACAGCTTGAAGCGTCAAGTAGAAGGGTGTTAATGAAACTCTATGGAAGCTCTGAGTACCGACGAAAAGGGGCTGAGGATGGCTGATTCGACATGGATGAAAGCTCCGTGCTATGATTCAATGGCAAGGATCGGCAAATTCTGTGTTCGTCAGGATTTCCTTCAACGATGAAATAGAATTGGATGGCAGGATGGCTGCATTTGCATGTCGAGAATTATCGACCTCTGCATGAGATTTACAAGCATTTCTTCATCATACTACTATCCACCATATAGCATACATTAGCTCTTACTTTTTTCTCGCTGCTATCCACCCATGTAGCATTATCGGTCGTAAAGCTTGATCTTCTCGAGTCATATCAAAACATGTAATACACATTGGAATTTTAGGTTTCATTGCACTCCCAACCATTGAACTCTCCATCTCTAATTAAGCACTTATTAGATTTCCACCTCCTCTTTTTCAAAAAGAACTTCCTACCAAGTGATTGTCTTTTTTGCCATGTCCCTATTGTGGACATCACATATAAGAAACCTTCTATTGTAAAATTTGCATTATAAATGAGGATGTTTTTACATGTGTGAACTTTGAGTACAATGACATAAGGATGTGATACTTTACCCAACTACATCCCCTCATCAAATAGATCCACCAATCTTACATGCCTTCATAAACTCTTTAACCCCCCTTCATGACTTGGGACCTCTAAGAAGGAATGGCTTGGGATTTAGGTTTTGGCATTTTCTTCCTCTTTGAAACATTTTCATCGTTCAAATCATATATTAAAAAAAGGGACTCTCGCAATGGTTCTCATAACATGATGACCTCATATGGCAATGTTCAATATATTTTTGTACGTGTAAGTATATAATGTGTATGTATATTTGTGTGTGTATGTGAACTTAAACTAATCTACATATACATTTTAATAATATATGTACTATTAAGATGAGTATGTTTTCTTTTGGGAAAGAGACTACTTGGTCTTGGTGCATGCAGGTTTTTGGGGAGGACATTTGGTGGAAGGATGCTTGGAGAAGAGAGGAATGGGAGGGTTGTGACGGTCCGCTGGGAGGCCTTCTTTGCCTAACTTGCAAGGAGATGGATGGCCACAAAGTTAAAGAAACAATCCTTTTAAGTTAACCAAGATCAAGCCAAACTTAGATTAAGGAGGCCAGTTGTGTAGCAAAAGCAGGACTTAACCCGAAAGATAGAAGGGACGACCATCGAAGGCGGGCTACCCCGACGGTAGGTTGTCGTCAAGTCCAAGGTTGTCGGTAGCCAAGAGGCAAAGTGGCTCTCCATTGCCACACATATCCAAAGCCCCTTTGAGTGAGTGGGCAAAAAGTGGGAGGGGCCGACCTGGAGTTGGCCGGATCGACCATCAAGGTACAAGACCCGCCAAGTATTAACAGGGGGCACTCTTGTTGTTGGGCATCTAGACATGATGCAAGGGACATCCGATGTTCCCTTGAAACATGAGGAAGGGAAGGCTCAGCACTTACACCCTTGGTGCTTCATTGGTCAGACATTGGGGGCATTCTTAGCCGATCTGCCATCCAGAGGCATGCATGGTTACCACTGCGTTTATAGTTGTGCAGAATTTGGCACCGCGGGGCAAACCACCCAAGCACTATGTTGGGTTGGATAGAAAACCAAGGAGGAGGCAAAGCAGAATGACATCCACCCCCTCTCTGACAGACTTCTCGTCCTTGAGAAGCTCGCCTACGGGCCCTAGAATGATTCCCATTTGCGATGAATCCTAAAGGGTGAAAATTGTGATGGTTGTGAGACTCTGCATGGTGTTCTTACCCTCTAATTTTGGGGTAGTGTCTTTAGTACTATGGGTTGTTATGTGAATGCATATCTAAGGGAAACTTAACTTATGCAAGTGAGGTGCGAACCTAACAATGCTGGTTTAGCTCAGAGGAAAAGGGACTACTTAGGATTTACAGGGACAACATGCCCCACTCCGACTGCATCAGGACATGCCAAGCTCCACATGAGTCGGATCTTGCATAAATGTGAGCCTCACAGTTTGGCTCATGGTACTTTGTGTTATAAATTATGGAATGTGTGGAATAAGGCATTGTTGGAGTGTTAATTTATTAATGTATTATTGTGTTTTGGTGTTTTTGATATAGCAACTAAAGGTTTGTGAGGGCGTGAAAGGCGTGAAAGGGTGGACATCAATAATCCGACTTATAATTTATTTAGTTTGTAAATAAACCTGCGTAGATTGTTCTATTGTTAGAAACATTTAGAAAAGTAGTGGTTAGAATGAGGGTCATTGTAGACCGCAATTTTTGATATTAAAAGCAAAGGCTTTCTACAAAAGTTACCAAATTTTACTTTCATGCATGCTTTTTGAAGCCGCTCTCATGTAACCACTATTTTGGCATAATCAAAAATTCCTATAAATACATGCACTCTGTGGACTGTCAAAACAGAGTGCATGAAGAGAGATTGCACCCAATACTGCATTTTGTCTCGTCTCCTAGCATGTCTATTTTTCTGTGTGTTTTCTTCATTTGTAACCTCTATGTGCACGTGAGCAAGATCCTGATAATAGTGGTATCAGAGCCCTGCATGCATCACTACTGAGGGTTCTATTTCTGTTCATTTTGGTGATTGATCTCTGTTTCGTTGTTCTTTGTTCGCTATCTGATTCAAATTCTGATTCCGATTTCTGTTTCCATTTCCGTTTCCATTCCTTTTTCGTTTTCGATTTTGATTCTGATTCCAATTCCGATTTCTGTTTCCATTTTTGATTTTTGATTTCCGTTTCTGATTCCTGTTTTCATTTTCATTTCCGATTTCATTTTTGTTTCCTGTTCCTGTTCTAGTTCTAGTTTTAGTTTCAATTCCAGAATCAAAACCTATGTTTACACTTACATTTACTCCTTTGGCTTACTCTAAGGCGTCAACTAAGGCATAACTTAAGGCATAACTAAGGCATTACTTTCGCATCTTTGGCACCCAAGGCTCGCTTGGTGACCACTAGCAGTCGTTGGCTATGCACGAACCACTTTTAATTTATGAGTGGCAATAAGGAGTTTTATATTCACCAAGGTATGAGATTTTAACCCACAACCTCACTCACACAAGGGAAGTGTTTTACCACTACACTATCTCTTTGTGTTGTCACTCTAGTTGTCTTTTCTTATATTTAACACAACTTTCATCTCTTTCAAGAACAACCCTTCCTTTTACATTTTAAGTCAAGCAATCTCAAAAAATATTTTTACATATCTAGCAAGAGGGTTTTGTTCTCTACATACTCATGGACCCTACGAACACCATTGAGGATTTCGGTGATTCATCTCTACCCTAGGTACCACTCGAGCAACAACTCCAGCTCCTGCGGCACGAACTTTGAGGTGCTCAGAACAAGATCTGACAACATGAAGAAGTACTCCAAAAGATGCAAAATGATGAAGATAACCTTACGAGGGTAACATATGTTGAAAGTGAAAAAGTCAAATTTGCCACTAACTATTTAGTTGAAAAAGCTCAGCTTTGGTGGAATGATCTTTGTCATAGTGCAGATTGTCCAAACACATATAAGGCTTTTGAAGAAAAGCTTAAAGAGTCTTTTCATCCCCTACAGTTCAACCTACATGTTCGATGATTGTGGGCTACATTTACATGGATGGAAGGTGATACTTTTACAACCTATATGGACTGCTTATACCAATACCTAGTATTTCTCTGCTTGCTTGAAGATGTTTCCAACGATACTATGAAGAAGACGTATGATGATGGTTTAGAGAAGGAGATTCAAGCAAAGCTTTGCTCATGCCAACCTACATCACTTCATGAAGCTATTTTCTTTGCTCATGATGCGGAGAAAGAGTACCAATCACTTATCAAAATGATCAGTTTGAAGCAACCATGTCAGCAACAACAATCTTTTCACTAGTCTAATTTTCTTTGATTATATAGGATGCATTTACACATAGAATTTAGTATGTAGGAGCATAATTTAGTTACACTTTCCAAAATAAATTAGAATATTTTGAGCATATTCTAGATCGTGAATGATTGAAAAAGAAAAAAAAAACATTTAGAATGGTTAGTAATATACATTCTTTTATTGGCTTATTTAGAGACTATGTCAGCACCTCATAGATAATCTTAATAATGTAACATCTCCATGAACATTTCCATGCATGTGTTTTACATGGAACATGCTTATTTTCGTTAGTGATGGAACATGTGACTGGGCATCCATGTTTATTATTATTATTTCATCAATTGAGGTCAATTGTTTTTTCAACTGAGGAGCATGCTATAAATTATGGAATTTGTTGAACAAGGCATTGTTGGAGTGTTAATTTATTAATGTATTAATGTGTTTTGGTGTTTTTGATATAAAAGCTAAAGGTTCAGGAGGGTATGAAAGGCATGAAAGGGCAGACATCAGTAATCTGACTTATAATATATTTAGTTTGTAAATAAACCCGCGTAGAGGGTTCTATTATTAGAAACAATTAGAAAAGTAGTTTTTAGAATAAGGGTCATTGTAGACTGTAATTTTTGATATTGAAAGCAAAGGCTTTCTACAAAAGTTACCAACTTTTACTTTCACACATGCTTTTTGAAGCTTCTCTCATGTAACCACTATTTTGACATAATAAAAAACTCCTATAAATACATGCACTCAGCGAACTATCGAAACAGAGTGCATGGGGGGAGATTGCACCTTATATTGCATTCTATCTCGTCTCCTGGTGTGAAAGAATGCCATCAAAATGGCTGATTGGGCCATTTCGCACAAGGCAATAGCCCAAGTGGAACACTAAGGCCCCAAGCTAGTTCCAAACAAATAATTGCCTCATCCTTGGCAGATATAGCAATTTGGGTCCAAGCCCATTTTGTAATGGTAGAGGCCTCGTTGCCACTCCTCACATACCCTTTGGGTCCATTCCAACTTTCCATAATTATCAAGGCACGGCAAAGCCCAGATTGCAATCGCTGGCCAAGGTAATTCCCACATGAGGAAAAGAGTCCTATGAACAACCCACAATGTTACATTCCAAAAACGGAACGCACATGCCACGCATCAATGTGACTCACGATGCATGCAACTTACGACAATCAAAGTGGCATATGGTGCATATTTTTATATGACTTATACCGCAATGACTTACAGTGCATTGAGAGGACTTACGGCATGAAGTGATTTTCACACATCGATCGGCTTAACCCTTAGGACAAACCCCAACCATGAAGAAACTTGGGGGCATCCCCCAATCTTAGGCATGAACGAGATGGTGTTTGCCAACTTACAACTCATGGAGATGTGCCGTTGATGGCTTACATACTCGCTGGCCACCCAAAAAATGGCCTATGGGCAGCCCAAGCTACATTTCACCTCTAGGCATGGATATGCAGTGCACGGGGCTTCTTATGCTCACACCGATCAATTTCTTGAAAATTTTGGCCTAGCCATGAAGGGACCCACAGACAGCATCTACATAGGGCATAGATGGAAGGGCAAGGCCACAAACCCATCGGCCATCATTTTTCACACAAAGTGCATACCCAAGCCCCATATGGCTGGACAAATAGCATGGCACTTTACTTTGAAGAACTCTCAACATGCCAGTGCAAGAGTAAAAGATGGGACTCTATTCCATCCAAAATTTCAGGCCTTAGGGTGATCATTACACCGGTTGACATGATAACCTCACAAAAGAACACGATTTTATTGGCCTTTATGCTTCCATATTTGTGCTTAGCTAGGGGAAGACTCAAAAAAATGATTGTACTTTAATTTCATAGGTATAGGTTTGATGGTCAATAAGTGGGTTGGGAGCACGTTGTGTTTTGGCACATGGCAACTTCATCGTTTTCCCAAAATTATACCCCGTCGACCCACCTACAGTGGAGCATGGAGGGACTTCTCTGTGTTGCTCTCCATTTTAAGGCTTGTGAACGGAAGCGCCCACCCTAAAGGGACATGACTTACGGCATAAAAGAGCGACTTATGGTGCTACCCTGGCCCGAAGGACAAGGTTGCCTTATCGACATATGGAAGGCATTACCTCTCACCTCACGATGGTTGTCGCAAAATGATCAATGCGGGTCAAGCCAATGAGGGAATGAGCGAACAAGAGTGGGCCAACAAGTGGGTCTAACCCATAAATACATCAATGAATGATCATTGTGCCTAGCGTAGGATCATAAAAGATTGGGGTGGCCTACCACACCGACCCCCTAACATGTGCCATGCAGACCTGAGGCTCTGATTCACTGCCATTTATCGACGCAAACATGAAATGATTTGAACAAAATTACACCTAATAAGAAAAAGAAAGCATTAGCTTTGCTTATGTTCAAGAAAGCATGCACTAATTCAAAGTAATATTTTGAGTTAGATTCATACTTAAGGAATCAAGAGACTACTTAAGGAATCAAGAGACGATTCTTTGAATGATCTAAGGTAGGTAATGCAAATCTTCTTAGCAATTATATAATGATCCACAGGTCTTTGAGACAAAGATGAATCTTAACTATAATTGATCTTCAAAAAATCACAGTTTAAGTTATACCTTGATTTTCATAGTTAAAGAAGAAGATTGGACAAGTGTATTTTTTGGGAAGCCCATCATAAAATATTTTAATCTTTGAAAAGTTTCAAAGTATTAACAAAATATCATTTCTAGTAAAGAATTAAGATGTTTCTTAAGTGATAAAAAAAATAAGGTTTTGTCTCAATATCATGATCATTGTACGTTGGTTCAATCGCCAAGATAAGCTTGTACTTCAAACTAGTGTGACAAAAGTGGGTTGTTGAAATATGTTTATAGTACACAAGAAGCAAAGATAGATTGACCAATGGCAATAATTCTTGTTCCAAACTCAAGAAAAAAGGAATAAATATCACATGTAAATGAAAGTTTAAGTCAAACTTTTATGATGGAATGGGAAACCATATCCTAAGGTGATATTGATCTTTTAGTTTGACGCTCTGGAAGTGAACACAACTCAAGTAATAAAGCTTCAGAGCATTGTCCAAAAGTCTATCACTCCTTTGAAGAATCATTCAAGAAGTGTGAAGAATTCCAATACGAACCATTTGCTCATGTTGTTGATTACTTAGGAGTAATTTCTTGAAGAATAAAAATCTCCCTAGTAGTGAGAAAGAAATTCTTCAAGCTTTCTAGAGAGCAAGTAGTTCCGAATAATTTTCAAACCATCGATAGTGGTACTTAAGGTCGAATGATTGATAGAGCCCACATGTGTATCAATCTTGAAGAGATTCTTAGCTTTGGAATATGAAAGGCATTAGCACATGCTTAGAATTGAGTTACGGGAAGATCTTTAAAAGTTCTCATAGTTAAGCCAAGGAGCTTTAGACAATTCAAGAGATCTTATAGATAAAAGTTAATCTTTATCATTGTCACATGAACAACAAGAATTGATCAAGGCTTGAAAAAGCTTGTCCAAGAAGTTATGATTTGAACTACTATAATTTTTCCCCAATTAATGACAATGAAGCTCATGAATGACTCATGAGAGTTACCTCTTAAAGCATAACATCCTAAGTAGAATGACATTTTGGAATCAAATTTTTTCCAAAATTAAGGCATAAAGAGGTACAAGGTTCTAGACAAAACCTAGATATTTGGGCCTAAATAGTTCTTTGTGAGAACTAGTAGATGTACAACAAGGATAAAAAACCTTAGTCTTAGCTCTCAAAAAGATCATTAGAAAATGATCATGAGAGCATTTAAAAGACATAGTTAGAAGGCCAAGAACATAGTAAGATGTATTTTTATGGATTGGAGAAAGTATCCACTAATATGGGACAATGGAATGCTAAGTGCTTTTGGTAACATTCTTTGATGGTGAAAAAGAAAAGAATTCATGATTCATAGAAAACATCAATGAACTCATCCTTTTCTTTGGAAAGTGCATTGAGTTAATGTACTTAAACCACTAGACAAAAGGATAAAGAAATGAAGGAGAATTTTACTCTCACATTTAGGTCAAAATTGAAGTCTATAAAGCTTCACCAAACTCTTGAAAATAGAAGTTAGGAATTGCTCATAAGATTGACAATTCCCAAGAACTTAAAGCTAAAGTCTTTGAGAAAAAATATCCTAATTATATAGCTCATTTTGTATTTGATTTTGTCAAGTTAAAGTAACTATTGACCAAAAGTAAATGGCGCACTTTCTCCTACATTCTACATAGGATTTTCAAGCCCAATAGGACAATTACTCCTCCAATCACATAATAAATCAAGTAAATGTTGGTTTAAGGGGAACCATGATGCAAACTTCTAAGTTAGATTTTTAGGTTAACCACACTTCTAGTTTGATTTACAAATTGAATTCAAGAGAAACAAGACTTCTCAAAGTCTTGGCAAGGATGAAAACCCCACCTTAGTTTCTAGATTCATGCATTTACGATGCCCAAAAATGGACTAGTATTTCGAATCCAACCCTTTCATATGTTAGTGCCCATATAGCACAAAGAAATAAATAATAAATTGGCCAAGGATGTTTATTTTGATCCACATTTATTATTCATTCCCTACTTTGCACTCGTATCATCAAGTGCAAAGCTAGATGGTGTTTTGAATTATTTGGGCATGGATCAACTAATACATTCTCCTCTATTCATTTGGAATATGAGGTGAATCCCACCACAAAGATGGAAACATGTGCTTCTAGGTTAGAAAATGAGGCTCCATGGTATGCCTATTGCTACTATATATAGCTTTATTATCGAGGAAAAAAATATTTCCCACAGGAGAAATAATGTTATAAAGTAAAGTCTATCATTTGAGTGTATCATTGGTTCAGACAGATTTGAAATAGGACATTGTTTGGTCACTTGTATGTATGGCCAAAGATCTCGAGTTTAGACTTAGGCATAGCTTCACATGTTCTCTAAAATAAGTAATCTTCTTAGCATAGTGGTCAAGCTTGAAGGTTGAGAAGGAAGAGGTCTTGGGTTCAATCCTCATGGGGGGGCATGGGGAGTTATTTTTGCCCCAAGAGCTCTAGAGCCTTCTAACTCAAGTTAACATGAGTTCCCTTGAGTCCAGAGAGAATTAACTTGAGTGTCGAGTACAACTACCACTAGTGGAATCTTGTGGAAGGTACTAAAAGAGTATGCACTTATAAACTCTAGATACATTTGTGGTCGTCTTTTATTTGAGTAGCTATATATAGAGAGGCATAAGGTTGAGAGGATAGACATCCCTCTAGTAGGTGGTGGTCCTAATAGTCTTGTTTGTTGCACAATACTTTTGCAATCTTCAAGGCTAAAATACTACAATAATGTGTCTATGTATTTTGTTTGACACAACACTACACCCCCATGACCCATGAACTTACATGAATTGAATGCCCAAATAATAAGGCAAAATCCCCAAATCTGACATGTCAAAAGAGGCATGAAAATCAACCTTAAACTCAGCATGCTTCTTGTTATGACCAATGAGCAACATATCATCAATATATACAACAATGATTAGAAGCACATCATCTTCATGCTTATCATATAAGGATCTCTCTAATGAATTGTTCTCAAAACTATGCCAAATGTATGTGTTCCTTGAGTAGCTTTGATCCAAATTGTTTCCTTATACATGGACACTTTTTACTCTAGAGCTCGCTAGAGTCTTTTCCCCATGTAACCACATATACATGTTATAATCATATCTAGTGGTACATTATCCTTAGGGATTCACTTATAACTTACACTTCACTCATTCTCATACTACTGATCATTGATCTATTGAGAGCTCTTCCAACCATCATCTTTCATCATGATTCAATCTCCTTCTTGATCTTGTGTGTACTTCTATTCATGCTTTCTCACTCTCTCTCACACCCAATAGTGGTATCAAAGCAAGTTCAAGTCCTTCTTAACTTGCTATTGTTTGTGCCTATCATCAAGCACACTTTTAACAATGCAAATCGATTTTGGAGAATAGAAGTACAAGGTTCAACACTTGGAGATCGTTTCCACTAGTGTGTTGTGCACAATGGCATTTCATCTCTCTTTCAAAGTCATTCATGAAATTAGAATTCCATTGAAGTTATAGATTTTGAGCTACATTTCAACTTTGTTGAAGTTCATATCTTGTCACTTTTGAGCTCTTTGATGCAATGTCAAACATAAATGACTTGTTTGGCATGCTTCAAGATAAAGATAAGTTTAATGGGACTAGATATACAATGTAGTGTTACATGATCAAGCATTTTCTTGTTGCAAAGCAACTATGGAACATAGTGGTAAATGCTGACACGTGACTTGATGATTCTAATTACTATGCATCCTGCTGTCATAGATTCTAATTCTTCTTCAAGTACGGTGACTATGCCTTATCCATCTACACAAAAACAACTTAGATGGGATGGAAAGGATGCTCAAGCTCATGCATTGATTACCCTTTGTTGACAATAGCCAAGGAGGCCCAAGCAACCTAGCAAGACAAGGAAGCATGCGACAAACTAGTCAAAGAGAGTCAAGACAAAGCGAAGGCCAAGTAGGACCGAGCAGACAAGGGAGTGTGAATGAAGATCTGACAACTAGGCCTATTAAATTTCCAAGTCCTAATTCTTGTGAAACAATGATTTTGATCATTACAAATCATTGTAAATTCCATTTTTGATAATCTCAACTCCATTTTGTTTGATTCGAGGAGTCCTCAAGCTTAAGGAGTACTACGACTATGTACATATCGAATTTCATAATTTTTAGAGTTTGTTTGAGCCTCCAAAATAGCCTAGGAACCTAATTTTTAACGAAGCCGGACAGGGCCAAAGCTAGTGAAAAACTATGAAAAGAGCTAGAGAACTCATTTTTGAGGTTACCATTTGGGAATTGAAGTGAGAAAAAGACATTATAATCATATTTTTGGCTCATCAAAGATTCCATTGCTCAATCTCTTTGTCTTGCTGTGAGTGCATGTGTGTGTTTGTGTGTGCATGTTGGTGTGCTTCTCTCTCATGCACTTGTACTCTCACTTGCTCATGGTCGTCATACCACCCTCATGTCTTCTCGGATTGACAATTATGAGGTGGATCTCCTCACATTGATGCTTATCATTGTGCTAGAGTGACACTAGCCATTGTCAAGGATTGAGCTTCAAGGATGAGCGTGTGTTGGTAAGATGTAGAGATTTGATGTTCGAATGGTAATTAATTAGGTAATTTCTTTACTTTTCTTAGTTTTTACATCATCATCACCTTCCTCACCATCTCCTACCTCCATCTCCTTCTTTGTTGAATTTTACCATATTCCCACCTCCATCTCATCTTCCCTCATTTCACTTGTGTGAGAGAGAGATAGAGAGTGAATTTGTGTGCATTGCTTTTGCATGTTTCTTGAGCTTCCTTACATGTACCAACATCCACAGCAGTTGTAGAAGCTTTAGCAACTACATAAATTCTCTGCACATGCCTTGAGGCATAACTCTCTGTCAATCGCAACATACACAAGAGTTGTTGTTTTGGTAAAACTAAGTGCACCACTACAATGTAGGCACCATGCACATCACATAGATATAAAAAGATTTTGAAAAGGTGTGTTTTTTTATCAATTATGACAAACACCTCTTTCCATCACGAGAGATTGGTGTCCATCACGTGACAAACGATGAACAACAGATGATGGACAAAGTGTCCATTGCAACGGACAATCTGCCCATCATGGTAGATAGCCTTGCATGATTGATAGACTTTCATGCACATTTCAGTCCATCGCAATTGATATATTTCACGATTGATAGCGTCAATCACCATTTTTGTGCATCATGACAAATACCCATCCATCACGATTGATAGCTATCCATCATGCGATAAACGACAAATAAACCCCGACATATCTATTTGTCACGATTGACAGACTAGGATGGACAAATTTGTTCATCACGATTGACAACTCTATCGATTGCAATAGATAGCCTTTTTCAGTTGAAATTAGGGTTTTTATTTTTTTGCATATTTTGAGCTAATTTTTGGCAATTTTTTCAAGCTCTTGGAGTACTTTGGAATTCTTGGGCAAGCCAAAGGTTTGTGAACAATTAAATCACAGTTGGGGAGCTTACTTCTTGGGAGTTGGACCACTCATCAAAGTAATTGACTCGAGGTTGGAAGAACACTAACCCTTCTTAGTCAATTCTTTAGCTCAAGCTAAGTATGATTAGTGGTATGGATTAGTTGGGGTTATGTTAGGCATGATACAAGTACAATAGGCCCTAATTACTCAAGTTCAAGTGTAAGTTAGAATATTCTTGCAACAAAATCTAAGGGAAAAGAACATAATTTCATTGAACATACATCAAGTTGCGATAAAAACTCAAGTATTCCTAGTGATGCTATTTAACAGACAAGATTACACCAGAGAAGTTTTATAAAAGAACAAGTAACTATTATAAAATAACATTGCAACACGGTTGTGCTTGGGAGAATTGGGACTAATAGATAAAGCTTATGAACCTTAGATCATGTAAACACCTAGGTTGAGATAGACAAAGCATCAGATCCTCTAAGGCTAGTGTCAATTAGATAGCTAGGTCATGGGCCAACAACTCAGTGATTATCCCTACATGCTAAGTTCGAAAATGAGTGATTCAAAAATTTCATTTAACATGGAATGACCTGCAGGTGGTTCAAGCACTGCCTATTTACATACACTAGAAGATCCCTATAAGATGTAGTTGGAATATATTAGAACCATAGGTGCTCACATCTATGAGAAACGGGCTACAAAGATCAATTTTCCAACTTAAAAAATCGGATCAACCCTTCGGACTTGAGCACCCAATGGTCAAGTTTGAAGAGGGTTCATACATTGATAAACAAGGAACCATGTATGTGGCCACCAACTTACCTGACAAGACAGATGAGTTTGGAAACATTATCTGAGAAAATGAGATTGAGGACCTAGAGCAAAGAGACCTAGGACGAGAACCAATGACTCGTCAAGGCAAATATGTCTTGACTAGAGTGATAAACACAGAGTGGATTCCCAAAAACAACAAAAGCATAGAGTCATTCTTGAACAGGGTGACATATAAAGCCTTTTGGAGATTCAAGCCTGATCAACTTAGCAAAGTAGGTGGAGTCATCATATACAAGTTCAAAGATCATGAGATACCAGGTAGAGCTTTCTACCTAGATAACATGTCAAAAAGGATGTTCTTGGTAATGAAGCATGGGAGGCATGGCTACACTTGGAAGGGTGAATTAATTTTCCCCCGCCTAGATCAAATGTATCTTATGGTCAACAAGGAGCTTAATCATCTCACACCCATGGTACCCATAAGGAAAGAACTAGAGAAACACTTGAGGTGAGCTTTGCAAAACCCTTAGGCAGAGAATGAACATGAATGGAGATGGAAATAACAAAACAGGAGAGACACAGAAACCCAAGACATCAAAGGGGCATGGATGAGTTTCTCTTGCCTAGGCCTAGAGACACCCTCAGATCTTAGGCCTACCCAACTAGTTAAATCCATGAAGAATTATTTTGATGGTACTAGAGACTCTATGATCACATAATGGAGTTTAGAAAAGTACTAAGAGCTGAACATGTTGATGACTTGTTCACTCAATATAACGATTTTGGAGTAACTCTAAAAAATACAGCCTTGACATGGTTTCAACCACTACATTAGGGATAATTCAAGAAAATTCATCAACTGCTAGAAGCCTTTATCATAGAGTCCTGAAAGACTTGCATCATACACAATACCTCATCTCTAATCCATGCTCACCCCAGGAGATAGTTAGACTGGCAAGAAGAAGATTTAGACAGTACCTAGAGGGATGCCCTATTCGGGAACTACCCATACCAGTCATACAAGTGGCATTGTTCTTTGATGGTTTTCTAAGTTCCAAATTGAGATCTTATGTGTATCTAAAATGCTTAAAGCATATCATACCAGAAACCAAGAAGGGCCAAATGTGATAGAACATGACAAATGCTACCCTAGAGCTAACCTCAAGGTTGAAAGAATTAAGCTATGTGCGAAAATGATAGGAGTAGCCCAAACCATGTTTGAGGCTAGCCATCTTTTCAATTGCACTAACTCAACCAAATCACAATTGGACTTTGATGGATTGCTATAGAGATTAGAGAAATTAATAGCCATATTAGAAATCCTGCAACATCGTAGGTGAGTAATGCTAGAAGTGAAGGGATAGGCCCTCCCCCTAAAGAAGCTTATGCTCCTAATTCTACTGATCCTGGAATCCCTTCTTCGGTGCATCGAGAATCATAAGAATTCCTATGAGAGATTCAACAAGAGAAATGGGCCAAGGAGAGTGAGAATCCACCTCCTATTGAGCTATTAGACAATCATCACGATCATTTTCCACAATACATTCCTTCATTATACGAAGAACAAGAGGATGCCTAGTCTAGTGAATGATTAGACTTTGAGTCTAATTCTTTGCAAGAATTGCCTTGTTTCACAGGCCCATGGGAGTCTAAGTCTATCCATATGAGAAAACCCACGGTCATGGTAAGAAACAAAACCTCACTTGTACCTAGGAACACTGATGTAGTGAAGAACACCAAAGTGCAATGCCATCTCACTTTGGAGAAGCTACTCAAAATTAAACCAGAATTGTGGAAACACATACCCAATCAAGTGCCAGAAGTAGCTAAAACTCCTTCCCAAGTAGGATCACATAAAACAGTAACCGAAATACCCTTAGATAAGATAGGAGACAGTGAAGGGGAAGAAGGAAATACTTATCTTCCTATCACCTATCAGGGTTACACAACAAAAACTATTTTAGACTCAGGTGCAGGTGTTGCCAATGCGACCACTTCCTTATTGAAGCATTGGGGCAAACTGGCACTCATACCAATGAGAATGAAGTTGCAAATGGCAGATGGCCACATTGAGAAACCTCTAGGATTGTTGGAAGGAATAACTCTTACCACTTGTGGTATGGAGTTTGAACATACAATTGCTATGTGTGAATTTGGCAAAAACCATGCATATGAGATGATTTTAGGTAGACCATTTATGAGACAATTGAAAATGGTGCAAGATTGGGGAACAAATTATTTGTACTTGCAACATTTAGGACTCACCACTGAAGTCAATCACAAGGATTACTCACATAGAGATGTGCGCCCTATACAATGGAACCCCATCCATGGAGCATTAGATGACACGGAATCTATGCACTCCATAGTATCAAGATCCTCTTGGATGCATGAAGACACTCACTTATGGATGCGCAAAGTTGCAATTGAAGAAGAGAAAAGATTATCTGCACAAGAAGTAGGTATAGAGACTCACCCTAGATCAGTTCAAGACCTAGCCTATGCACCCATAGTGAAGAATTTGAACCTCATGGTTGGGTAGGAGTTCTAGCCACAATGGACATATCAGTTAATGAAAAACAATGGACCCCCCACTATGATGAAGATGGCTATGGCATTTCAGTCTACATGATAGAACCAATCATGGATGATTCAATTATTGAAGAGTGTGAACCTTATATGAGTGAACCCCAGAGAGATAGTGATGATGATGAAGAGACTATCCTCATGGAGCCTTTCTGTGCTTTAGAGGAAGAGTACCTCTATCTGATAGAAGCCAAAACTCAAGAGGAGGAAAGATTAAAACCAGAAGAAAAGTTGATAGTAACCAAAAAGAAGAAAGGAGAGAAACCAAATCCTAAGCCGGTAGAGGAAGAGACCCTCTTTAAAGTCCCAGAGAACTTCAAGAAATACAAAATAGAAGATTGAAAGTTCATGATCAAGATGCCTAATAGGGAAGCACTCACAGGAGTGGCTTACAAAAACAAAGGGAGAACTATGAAAATTGTTGTGACCATAGAAGGGAATGAAGAACAATGTACATATATAAGACAAGACCTCACCGAAGAAGAAGGAAAAGGGTTTGATAACATTGTTAAGAGAGTATAGAATTGTGTTTGCATGGAGCTACGAAGACTTGAAAGGAGTAAACCCAGATATTTGTTCACACAAAATTCCCATGTCTTTGGAAGCCAAGCCAATGAAGTAGAAACCATATACATATTATGATAATTATGCAGCAAAGATAAAAGAAGAGATAGATCGTTTGATAGAAGCTATATTTATTTACAAAATTGAGAATATTGAAAGGGTATCCCCCATTGTAGTAGTGCCCAAAAAGAATGGAAAACTACATGTGTGCATTAACTTGAAAAAGGTTAATGCAGCTACCATCAAAGATAGCTATGCACTTCCTATCACAAAACGTCTATTAGAACGTGTAGCAGGCAAGGAAGTCTACAACTTCCTTGATGGATTTTCAAGCTATAATTAAGTAGCTATTATCCCGAAACACAAACACAAAATGACTTTTGCCATAGAATGGGACATATTTGCATTTCATGTGATGCCTTTTGGACTCACGAATGCTCCTGCTACATTTCAAAGCTTAATGTGCCATGTGTTCAAAGAGTTCTTTTGAAAGAATCTAGAGGTCTATGTTGTGTTGATATATTTAGCTAGTGATGTGTGTGAATAGACTAGGACCACTAGGGCACTTTTTTCCTTCTTTAGGAGGTTTTTCCCCTCGGCTTGTATATATGCCCATAGCCCTAATGTTAAAAGATATGCATTTCTAGGGCAAGCTCAAGTTGTGTTTTTCATAAAATAACTCCATTTGAAGGATTTTGAACCTTAGGAAAGTCAAAGAATAAAGTTGAAGGTGCAACCTTGTCCAAAAGGAGGCATTGGACCACCAAAAGCCACTCCAATGAAGAGGCAAAGTCACAAGACAAGTGAAGAGACAAGGAGGGCATGTGAAGAGACATGGAGGACATATGAAGAGTTATAGAAGGCCCTCAGGGCTATATAAAGACCATCCAAGCTCATTCAAGGCGGGTGTGGATGCTAGCAAGTCAGAGTACTGCATATATATGTGCCATTGAGCCATAGGCTCTCATAGATGCTCTTATTCTCTTGTATATCTCTCCTACACTTTCCAAAGGGTGCTCCATTTTTGTAGCAGCCTATTAGGACTTCAATTTCTCTTTGTAGGAAGCTCCATTCTGAGAGTTCTTCTAATTGCTAGAGATCTTATAAGTCAAGGATTCTAGAACAAAAAGAATTTTGAAAAAAATCTTCTTGTACTATGAGATATTGCTATTTCTTTGTCTACTATTCTATCCTAAAACCTGCTAGGAAAACTGGGCTATCTTGTGTGACTCAGTTGATAGGTCTACAAATCTCCAAATCCAGTGATTGATAGCTCATTGCAAAGCCCTTACTGTCCAGTGTCTTTGGCTAAAAGGGTTTTTGGATTGAATTTAGGAAGTGTGAGATATACTAGTTTTAGTGAGTATTGGTTTGAGGGCAGATAGGTCTTGGGAAGGGTCCAATCTTCTTGTTGTGCATTTGCAGGAGAAATCTTCCAACGGTGGTATCAGAGCTCCTTGTGGACATCAAGGAGAGTACAAAGAAGGAGGCCAAGCCAAGGAATCAACCATTGAAGCCTTTTCAAAGCTTGAAGGATGTTGCAAACTTGGAACCAAGGGGGAGCTTCATCTTCATCACACAAAGGGACTTCACTTTAAACAAAGGAGGTAATCCCACACCATATTTCAATTTTAGTTGATTCAAGAGGATGGGAGATGTATCCAACCAGATTAAGAAGTTGGACAAAGACAACTTTCAACCTTGGAAGTTTAGGATGACAAACTTCATCATGAGCAAGGACTTAGGATGCATAATCAATGGAGGAGATGTCAAACCAATTGCTGCGGATCCAACGAACCCTACCGACCAAGAAAGGAGAGCAATTAAAGAATGGGAGGTAAGAAAAAGGGTTATGTTTATGATATCTCAACATGTAAGCAACACAATGATAGGTCACATTCAAAGCATGGAGACCGCCAAGGAAATGTGGGAATATTTGGAGAAGATGTTCACCACAAACACAAAGGCAAATAAGGTACAACTCAAAAAGGAGCTCAAAAACTTGAAAAAGGAGGTAACAAATCCATACATGATTACATAATTAAAGCCAAAGGTATTAGAGATTCATTGGAAGCCATAGGACATTCAATTGATGATGATGACATGGTTGCATTTGTACTTAATGGTCTTAAAGATGACAAGTGGGGGAACTTCATATCCTCATTGTATGCTAGGGAGAACATGCCTGATTTCGATCAATTGAACACTTTAATGGTTAATGAAGAAATATTGCAAGGTGGAAGCAAGGGCAAAGGTGCCCAATGTCAAATGCTATATGCAGGTAGAGGAAGAGGCAAAGCATCAAGAGGTAGAGGAAGAGGAAGGCAAAGCCAAAGCAAGCAAAGTGACAACCAAGAGGAATCAAATGAAGGTTCATCTTCAAATGGAAGAGGTAGAGGTAGCATTCATTTTGGGAAGCAAGGACATTGGGCAAATGAATGCTACCAAAGGAGGAATAATGCTCAAGGTAACTATGCTTCAAATGAGTATAGTGATCAAGTTCTTGCCATGAGTCATGCATATGGAGATAGTAAACATGAGAAGGATGATAATTGGTACATAGATAGTGGATGTAGCAATCATATGTCTTGTAGGGAGGACATGTTTTGCAATTTACAAGCTCCAAAGCAAAGAGGATGTGTAGAGACAGGTGACAACACCGAGCATGAGATCAAACACATTGGTGATGTCAAGTTTCAGGATGGAAAGAAGAGAAAGACACTATCTGAGGTATTATATGTCCCTACTATTACAAAGAATCTCATTTCTGTTGGTCAAATGGTAGATAAAGGATACCAAGTGAAGTTCAATTGCAAAGGTTGCTTCATAGAGGATCCAAAGAATGGATTTCAAATGTTCATCACTTCAGGAAATAGAAGAATTGCAGATTTGGATTTGTGGCATAAAAGGATAGGACATGTAAAAATTGAAAAGCTAAAGAACATGGAGAAAAATGCATTGGTCAAAGGGCTTCCAAACTTCTCAACATCACATCTTCATGAGGTATGTGAAGCTTGTCAATTTGGGAAGCAAACTAGGTCGCCTTTCAAGTCAAGCAAGTATGTTTCTCCAAGGGTTTTGGATTTAGTGCATACAGATGTATGGGGACCTTCAAGAGAACCTTCACATGCAGGTCATAGGTACTTTGTTACCTTTATTGATGATTGTTCAAGGAAAATTTGGTTGTATATAATCAAGCAAAAATCAAATGTGTTTGAAGTATTAAAAAAATACAAGGCACTTGTTGAGAATGAAATAGGTCATAGGATCAAAACCCTAAGGTCAGATGGAGGGGGAGAATATTTCTCTAATGAGTTCACAAGGTTCTTAGAAGATGAAGGCATAAGGGGGCAATACACATGCAGGTATACCCCTCAACAAAATGGTATTTTAGAAAGAAAGAATAAACAAATTGCAGAGGTAGCTAGATGCATGTTGAATGAGATGAATGTATCTTTCTCATATTGGGCTGATGCAACAACCACAACAACATATATTATGAATAGGATACCAACTTCAGGAGTTCATGATCTTATTCTAGATGAGGTATACTATCAAAGGAAACCAGATTTGTCTCATTTAAGGATTTTTGGTTGCATATGATATGTTCATGTCCCACAAGAAGTTAGAGAAGGTAAACTTGATGCTAGGGCTGAAAAATGCATTTTTGTTGGCTCCTCAAATGAGCAAAAGGGGTACAGGTGTTATAATCTGGTCACTAAAAATCTTAGAGTGTCGAGGGATGTTGTGTTTGATGAGTTAAAAGCTTGGTATGGAGGTGTGAATGATTTGCAGGAAGAAGACTTTGTACATGCAGATCAAGTACATGAACAACAAGTGCAAGTTAGCACTATATTGAGTGGACCAAGTATGCCAAGTCCTTCAAAAAGATCATCATCATGGAAGGGCAAGCAAAAGGAGTTAGCCTATACATCAGAATGTAGCCACAATAGAGGTAAAGGAGGTAACTTGGTAAGAGATTTTCATTCAAGTGAAGATGAAGATGAATTTGAAGAAGTTGTAACTCTTGAAGTGCAAAAGAAATGGACATTGAAGAAATATCCAATCATAGGTAGTGAAAGCATGTCAGAAAGGGTAAAACATCCTATTGAAAAGCTCACTTATGATAGCTCTTTGCATAGCATTATGCTTATATGAGACAGGTTATCAAAGATAAGGAACTGTCAAGCTATGAGGAAGCTAGCCAACACAAGGAATGGAGAGATGCTGTGGATGAGGAGATTCAAGCTCTCAAGGAAAACCAAACTTGGGAATTGGTACCTAGAGAAGAAGGCATGAAGGTAGTCACAAACAAATGGGTATACAAAGTCAAAAGGAATTCAAATGGATCTTTAACAAGGTACAAAGCAAGGTTAGTAGCTAAGGGCTGCACACAAACATATGGTCTTGATTATGAAGAAACTTTTATTCCTGTTGCAAATAAGAATACAATTAGGACTTTGATTTCAGTGGCAGCTTCTAAAACATGGAGAATGTGTCAATTGGACATTAAAAATGCTTTTCTTAATGGAAATTTGGACGAAGTGGTTTATATGTATCAACCCATAGGTTATGAAGATGAAAAGAAGCATGATTTTGTATGTAAACTAAAGAAGGCTTTGTATGGACTCAAGCAAGCACCTAGACCATGGAATTAGAGATTGGTTGAGTACCTAATGAAGTGTGGTTATGTTGCAAGTGATTCAAATTCTTCACTCTACATCAAAAGGGTTGATGGAGAATCTATATACATATGCATATATGTTGATGATCTTATCATAATAGGTTATAATGATGCAGGTATCAAAGAAATTAAGGCAAATCTTGGGAAGGAATTCAAGATATCAAATCTTGGAATCCTCAAATACTTCTTGGGCATTGAGGTTATGTACAAAAATGATGGTCTCTACTTGATGCAAAGAAAATATTTGTTGGACGTATTGTACAGGTTTGGAATGAGTGGATGCAAACCACTAAAGCAACCAATGGATGTAAACACCAAACTTAGCTCCACCCAAGGAGAAGAACTTCATACCTATAGGAGCCTAATAGGCTCACTTATATATGGAACCATAACTAGACCTGATTTGGCATTTAGTGTAGGAGTCCTTTCTCAATGTATGCATGCTCCTACTAATGATCATTTGAATGCAGCAAAGAGGATACTCAGGTACATCAAAGGTACAACAAATCAAGGACTTTTCTATGATTATGGAGGATCATTAGAGCTCAAAGGATATGTGGATGCTGATTGGGCCACCTCCAAAGATGATAGAAGAAGCACCACATGTTATGTGATCATGCTAGGAAACAATTGTGTATCATGGAGTTCAAAGAAGCAACCCACAGTTGTTTTATCTTCAACCGAAGCTGAATATAGAGCCTTGGCCCAAGCTACTTGTGAGATAATGTGGATGAAAAAGCAAATGAAAGGCTTAAATGCGTAGGTTGGATTAGTTCTTTTGTTTGGAGATAATATATCAAGCATCTATCTTGCAAACAATCCTATGTTTCATGCAATGGGCAAACACATCGAAGTCCACTATCATTTCATAAGGGAGAAGGTGCTTGAAAAGGAAGTGGATATTCATCATGTAAGTACAAAGGACCATGTATCTGATCTACTAACAAAGTTCTTGGATGATGGAAAGCTTGCTAAGCTGAAGCGAGCCATACAACTCAAGGAACCAACTTCAAACGCAAAAGAAACTTGAGCTTGAGGGGGAGTGTTAAAAGATATGCATTTCTAGGGCAAGCTCAACTTTTGTTTTTCATAAAATAACTCCATTTGAAGGCTTTTGAACCTTAGGAAAGTCAAAGAACAAAGTTGAAGGCACAACCTTATCCAAAAGGAGGCATTGGACCACCAAAAGCCACTCCAATGAAGAGGCAAAGTCACAAGGCAAGTGAAGTGACAAGGAGGGCATGTGAAGAGACATGGAGGACATATGAAGAGTAATAAAAGGTTCTCATGGCTATATAAAGACCATCCAAGCTCATTAAAGGCGTGTGTGGATGCTAGGAAGTCAGCGTGCTGCATATATATGTGCGATTGAGTCATAGGCTCTCATAGATGCTCTTATTCTCTTGTATATCTCTCCTACCCTTTCCAAAGGGTGCTCCATTTTTGTAACTGCCTATTAGGACTTCAATTTCTCTTTGTAGGAAGCTCCATTCTGAGAGTTCTTGTACTTGTTGGAAAGCTTATAAATCAAGGATGCTAGTTCAAAAAGAATTTTGGAAAAAATTATCTTGTACTATGAGATATTTCTATTTCTTTGTCTATTGTTTTGTCCCAAAACTTGCTGAGAAAACTGGGTTGTCTTGTGTGACTCAGTTGACAAGCCTACAGCTGTCCAAATCTAGTCATTGATAGCTCATTGGAAAGCCCTTACTGCCTAGTTTTTGTGGCTAAAAGGGTTTTTGGATTGAGTTTGGGAACTATGAGATATGCCAATTTTAGTGAGTACTAGTTTGAGGGTAGATAGGTCTTGGGAAGGGTCCAAGCTTCTTGCTGTGCATTTGGAAGAGAAATCTTCCAACACCTAATGGGTCATTTATCTTTGTAGATTCTAGTGGTAATACATTCAATATTCTGTGTTGTGCTCCAAGCTTTTTCTTCTTCCTTGTGATGTTTGCATGCTTCTATAGACCTGAAACTCTAACAATTGGCATCACATCAGGTCGTCACTTCATCTAGGGCATCGTCGACGCCCCTCCAGTCACAGTCTTAGAATTGCATGAAAATTGGTGAGCATACTCAAGGTGATTAGGAGATCAAAATAGATTTGCTTTGTGGTGTCGAAATCGCGATCCGTTTTGGCATCTGAATGGACTATCACAGTTCTTATGGAGGCAATTTTGTCTTTTTGTGCCAAACATATGTACAAGTTTTAGTTTGCAAGTATAAGTATCTCGAAGTCTGCTATATGTTTTACCACAATTGGATAGGGTAGTTTTGTTCAACTTTTTGAGATACAGTCATTTTTCTGCATCAGGGTATTTTGGTCAGTGGCCATGGCTAAAAGCAGTGTGTATTCTATATGTTGGATATTAAGGATAAGTTGGACGGTACCAATTACCCATTATGGGCTTATATGATGCTTCATGTATTGGTTGCAAAAGGACTGTGGAGTATTGTGCAGGGTGTTGAAAAATATCCTATTACACTTGCAAACAGAGTTGTTGAAGATGATGCAGATGGTGTTGAAGATGGTGATATTCTTTAGATTCTTGTTCATGTTGTAGTTCGTGCTGCACCTACTATAGAGCAAATTTGTTGGGATGGCAGAGATGCTCAGGCATATGCATTGATAGCCTTTTCTATCAAACATGCCATTATTCCTCACATTCACTCTTGCAAAATAGTTAAGGATGCTTGGGATACACTTACCACTTTATACCAATCAAGGAATGAGGCTCGTATTTCTTACCTCCAAAAATAGTTGGAGAGTGGGCACATGAATGAGGGAGATTCCATGGACAATTTTCTAACAAAGATCAAAGATTTGAAGGAACAATTGATTTCTGCTGATGAAGTCTTGCCTGACAGTTCACTTGTGTAGAATGTTTTGAACAGTCTTCTTGATTCATATCAGAAACAAAGATGACAAAGATGAGAAAAAAAAGAAAAGCAAAAATTATTTTGCAAATAAAGGAAACGATCATGTCATAAAGAATTGTCCAAAATTGGTTGCTAAAGAGGCAAGGAAGAAAGAGTCTAGAATGGTTGTTGTAGAGGCATCTACACCTAAAATAGAGTCTACTAATCTTGTGAAGAATGAAGAATGGGAATTTACTACTGTTTGCAGTTTTGACCCATCTTCTCATGAATAGTGTATGTTTGCAATAGACTCAGATGTTTGGTACTTTGATAGTGGGGAAACCAAAGATATTACCTCGTAGCATAGTTTCTTCACTTCACTCGAGTCTTTTCCTATAGGGAATATTGTCACATGCGCCAACAACTCCTCTTATCTTGTCATGGGAGTTGGTAAGATCATTTTGAGTACTCCTGATGGTAGTTCTTTTACATTGTTAGATGCTTTATTTGTGCTAGGGATCAAGAAGAATATGTTATCAGTTTCAGCTTTAGCCAATATTTTTTTGCTTGATGACATATGTACAATTCATGATCTATCAAATGGCGATTTCATTATTGCTTCCGGCATTTTATGTCATGGGTTATATAAGCTCATAGACTATGAAAAATCTGTGAATGATTTAGCATGTGTAGTACATGATTCTCAGGCTATGTCAGATGCAAAGCTTTGGTATGCATGCTTCGGTCATCTAAATTTTGCTAGTTTGCTATGCCTATAGAAATCTCAAATGGTGTCCTCTTTGTCCAAAATTGAGGCACCTAGTAAACATGTCTATGAAGGTTGTATTTTGGGCAAAATGCAGCATTCCTCGTTCCCAAAAGATGGTTCCATTTGAGCTACTCAAAAATTGCAACTTGTTCACAATGATGTTTGTGGTCCTATGCAGGCACCCTCTTTTGGAAACTATCTTTACTTCGTGACTTTCATTGATGAATTTTCCAGGCACACATGGGTATATCCATTGAAAGCTTGGTTTTGGTTAAAATTCTGTAAGCATGTAAAATGGGCACCCTCCATTCTGATCGAGGGGGGAATAGATGTCTTCTAATTTTAATGCATTTTTAGTTGAACGTGGGATAAAACATCAATGTATAGTGCCATATACATCTTAATAGAATGGAGTTATTGAGCAAAAGAACAAATCACTCATGGATATGGTGAGCTATATGGTCAAGAGTTAGGCTTTACCACATAGTTTCTGACTTGAGGCTATTATGTATGCATCATATGTACTTAACAATATAGTCTAAAGCAGTATAGTCTATCACTCCATATGAGGCTTGGCATGGTCATAACCTATCTGTTGCTCACCTGCATGTTTTTGGTTGTCTGGCATATGCAATAGTGTCTGAACAACAACGTAGGAAATTGGATGATAAAGCAGTGAAATGTATTTTTGTTGGGTAGAGTTTCAAAAGCAAAGGCTATTGTTTATATCATCCAGAGACTAAATGCATTTTGGTTAGCTGTGATGTTGTTTTTATGGAAGATGTTATTCAACCATTACTTTCATGTGTTAAGGAGATATCAATTAGCTCCAAAGACATATATGACACTTTGCTGCCTCTTTTTACAGGTGGATAGTCTAGTGCTGGTTCTAATGAGGCAACTTCTTAGCTTTTACATGTTTCATGTGATGATGCAGATCATTCCATTTCTAATGTAGATTTACATGATGCACTTGTTGATGAGAGAGCTGATATTGAGGAGGCAAAAACTATGCCAAAATGGATGGTGCAAACTTTGCATGACAACAAATTAGATGCACCTTTGTCATATCATACTCATTCAGGATCTCATAGTGCTTTTTTTGCATCAAATTGCTATGCTATGTTGGCCTCTAATCTCTATGATGAGAATGAGCATATTTCATTTGATGAAGCACAAAATTCAAAAAATTGGATGGCTGCTATGCAATCTGAATATGATGCTATAATGAAGAATGGTATCTTGTCTTTATGTAACTTGCCTCCTCATCCCCCAACTAAGATTTCACATGCTAAATGCATTATCATTGCCATTGATTATCTAACCAAATGGGTAGAATTGAAAACCACTAAGAAGAACGATGTGCAAACTACTGCCAAGTTTCTCTTTGAAAATGTGTCTACAAGATATGGTTTTTTTAATAAAATTAGTCAACGACCATGGTACCCATTTCTTCAATGAGGTGATTGAATACTTGTTACAAGAATTCATGGGCATTCACAAGAAGTTGGCCTCGTACCACCCACAAGCAAATGGGTAAGCAAAAATCACAAATAAGATCTTATGCATTGTGCTAACAAAGATGGTGAATAATAAACATTCTGATTGGGACAAAAAGTTACATCATGTTGTTTGGGCATACAAAGTGGCCTACAAAATGATACTCCAAGCCACACCCTTTCAATTGATGTTTGGTCAAAATGCAGTGTTTCCACTAGATTTTTTGATATCCACTCTAAAAGTGGCCCAAAAACATGAGTGGATCGGCCATGAGCTCCCTTCGAGGATGTTTGATCTTGAAAGACTAGGAGAAACTAGATTAAGGGCAGCCATTGGGATTTATGTATCCAAGAAAATACAAAAATCCTAATTTGATGCACATGTGAAAGATAAGGGATTAAAGGCAGTATACCTAGTCTTTGTGTATACATTAAAACAACATGTGAGGAAATTGGAGAAGCATGGTTATGGACCCATGATAATAAACAAAATCTCCACTAGTGGAGCTATCCAATTAGCCACTCTAGAAGGCAATATCCTACCAAGTTACATCAGCGAATGCAAAGTCAAATTATATAAAAAAACCCTCGGAGAGGAAATGCTAAATCGGCTCAACACATCCAAGAAATGCAAAGAAGAAGAAAAATGGATTAGAGAAAAGGTTCGGATAGAAGCTCTAGAATGCATATATCCAATGTATGAAGTTAAGACGACAAGGTAGAGATCAACCTAAACAAGATGCTTATGAGGCACCAAGATACCACATGGCTATGTGCCAAATGAAGAGTGGAACCATCATGAAATCATAGATAAACGTCCTTTTGTAACTCTAGAAATAAGACAAGGAAAGAATGCAAGGATTGTAAGAGCCTTGATCCACTCATGCGTGACCACTAGTGTAGTTAAATTTTCCTACTATCAAAACTTGCAATTGAACGTCAATCCTATTGAAGCTTATCTCATATGATTGAGAGGAGTGGAAAACCCTTGCCTCAGTAAAGTGGAACTCCCCATCTCCATTCATGATGTCCCAATGATAGTAAAAGTACCAGTGTATCAAGATGAGGAATTTACAGAACCTCTTGTCTTGGGTCAAGATTGGATCTATGACCATGCGGTGAACTTAAACCTAAGAAGTGGACTTCTTCAAGTTTGGGTAAACCAGCAAAGGATCACAGTTGAACTAGTGAATCAAACACTCAAGGGACTAGAAAAGGTACCAACTCCTGGTCCTTTAAGAGCACACATGAAGATATTCATGATATTCTTTCCCAAAGCTTTGTGATGTAGAGGGATTTTGATCTCAATAACAAAATCGAAGACAACATGGAACTCCCTTCTTGTCTTTTCCAAAGATAATCAAGGCACAATGAGTAAGGAATCCTAAGAAGCAGATAGAGCAGATCACCAAATCTTATGATTAGAAACTAGTCAAAAATAAGGTGACAACTAGAGTGAAGCAGATCTGGATACACAAGAGTGAGCAATCCTCAACTCCCTCAGTAGCACCAGTATATGGGTTTGTCGGCTTTGCCAGCCCACCATTCCTTAAAGAATATTTGCAAATTTTTCCTTTGTATTTCTTCCTCGTATCTCAACAACGCTCTGATTTTTCGTAGACCCTTCTGGGATTGAGCTTTTCCTTTGTTCACCTCCTCCTCAAGTCTCCATAGTCTATGATATAGAGCTTCTCTACATGCCCACCGAATAGTCTAGAGCATCTTCCTGGTTCTTATCATGATCTGCCGCGACTTATCGATCTCCAGCTCTTGGCTGGGGACGAGCAAGAAGTGAACACCTCCTTCCACACTTCAACAATTTCTTAATGGATAGAGGGGAGAGAGAAGGAAGTTGAGCAGGCATGAAACCAAGGAGCCTTACAGATTTTGGTGAGAGGTTGGAAAGCAATAATGATCGGGTAGTGGTCAGAGATGGCCAGATCAGTGCGTTGCGAGAGGGAAGGGTGGCCCCATTGATGAATAATGTTCTAAGCAATGTAGCTTCTATCCAGTATAGCTTTCCTCAAGTCCTCGTCCGCTTGGAGATTTGACCACGAAAAGCCTTTCGAGTCTTTGAGTTCGACTAGATCCAAGTGCAATTTGGTTTTGTCCCAAGTTTCTTTCTCACGAGTGTCGATGACCCGACCCTTGTTATTCCATCTGTCCGTAGGGTCCTCCACCATGTTGAAGTCACCACAAATTAGTATATTGTAGGGGAGTGAATCCAAGGAGACCCAGGAGTCTAGTCTCTCCAACTCCTCGTTTGGGGCATACAAAGAAACTAACGTGAATCGAAGGGGCCCCCCAAAGGAAGTGGCGATCCATCGATGGCTCTGATCTTCAATGGAGTTCTCAAGCTTTTCAAGCCAAAATTGGTTTATACCAATTATTGTCCCACCTGACCCTCGGGGGTGGGTCGAGGAGACCTATCTAAGATATGGGTCGGGGAGACCTATCTAAGACGTTTTGAGAGGCTTGCTCCATCAATTTTAGTCTCATGAATACAAATAAATTAAGGGTTTAGGCAATTGTCACAAAGCATTGACCAATAATGGTCGCTCTTGAGGGGTCAGTCAACCCCCTAGCATTTAATGGGATGATGATCGTTGTCGTAAATTACCCTCTTTGTGGGAAGGTGTCTTATCCTTTCTCCTCTTGGATTCATCTTTCTTTTTTGCTGGAAGGGGTCCCGACTTAGTATTTGTTTTTCCACGGTAGCTCAATAGGCTTTTTTCCCTTGTAGGAGGACTCTTGTTGAAATGAATAGGAGACCGTATTTGGAATAATCGATCCAATGATGGAACTTTCACTATCCATGTTGTCTTCATTACTAGTGGTAAAGCCATCTTCTTTGCTTGTAGTGTAGCCCTCTTGATTGGATTCTTTGTTGTTAGGGAACTCTGGGGCTTTATCGCTGGTGTCCATCTCAAATTGGTTCCTATCTGGGTAATCAAACTCATTAATCTCCTTTTCCAGATTGCAATACAAGTTGTTTGGGGGGCATCTAGAGTACGATTTCTCTCAAAAGTCACCCTAGGGCTTCTTTTCCTTCTTCTTCTGACTTCCTTGAACCTGTCTGAGTCCGTTTCTGGGTTTTGGGAGCCCTTAACTTCCTCTTCATTCACTAGGGGATTCAGGGTTCCATTGTTGTCTTGAGCTTTTTGGGGTGCTTCTTGTATTTGTTTGCCTTTTTGTCTCAACGGGCACCCTTTGATCTTGTGGCCTTGTTGACCACAATGAAAACATGCGTTAGGTAGATTTTTGTAATTAAAATCTTGTTCCCAGATCTCCCCTTCGCCCAAGTCCACTTTGATCTTTGAAGGGAGCGACATGCTGAGGTTTTCCTCGATGCAAAGTTGAGGGTGCCAGCCAACATTGAAAGAGTGCCTCACACTTTCATAAATAAAACCGTCAACATCCTCTCACGAGGCCAACGGCTTGCCGATTAGGGAGATGATGTCCCGCATGAAGTTGTACAAGAAGTACGACAGGTTAGTGAGCTCGACCCAGAGAGGGTAGCAGAGAGATTTTGAATTGTCGGGAATGAAATTGTGGGACCATCTGAATAGACACAGGGTCACCCGCATGAGTTGCCAAGTTCTGACACTGAGGGCTTGGAATGCCATATCTTCATTATCAAAGACTAGCAACATATGACTAGTCGATAGGAACTGCACCTCCAAGAAAGAAACGATCAAAAGAAAAACAAAAAAGAGAAAAAAGCTAAAAAGAACAAATCAGAACTAAAAGAAAACTATTTAGGAACTTCGATTTCGCTAAGCATCTTATTGATTTTTTTTTTTTAAACACTCGTTGCTAATCAAGTTCGAATGGACTTCTTTTTTGCAAAAGCTTAGTCGCTCCATGACAAAAGAAAACACAAGCGCGGCCTCCCTCACAAAGAAGCAAAGCCAAAAAGTCTAGCAAAACCGTCAATCACCGAGAGGAAACCGTTTGTCGTGGATGCAAAACTGTCAATCATCAAGAGGGAAACCATCAATCGTGGAATATCGAGGGAAAACCCGTCAATCATGGAAACCGCCAATTGCCAAAACCATCAATTGCGGAAAACCTGTTGATCGCGGAAGAAGTCATCAGTCACGAGGTGTTAACACTCAAGCTTAAGGACAAAGCATGGAAGCGCATCAAGGAAGTGGACACACAAGAAGAAGGAGTATGTAGGGAGCTCCAAGAAGCACATGTCAAATTTTCAGAAGAAATCCCTATAAAAATAGTGATTATTATCACTTAAAAACCATTGTAAATACCATTTTTCATTTTTTGTAACTCCATTTTGTTCAAGCCGAGGAGTCCTCAAGCTTGAGGAGTATTAGAACTATTAGGTCTGGACAGGGCCAAAACCACTCAAAAAACTATAAAAAGGGCTGGAGAGCTCATTTTTGGGGGTCAGCTGGTTGTAGATTTGAGCTTTTGTAAGAGAACTCTTTTGTAATCGAAGTCCTTCCATTGTTCCACTCTTTGCTCTTACCTTGTGCACATGTGTTTATGTGTGTGCATGCTTGTGTGCTTTCACTCATGCACTTGTGCACTTCACTTCCTCTTGGTCTTCATACTGGTCCTCACGTCAAAATGTCATGTAACTTGGAGAGAATCTTGGCTTCTGAAGACATGCATAGTTTAGTACCTAGGGAAGGTTTTATGTCTAGAGTGGAAGGGGAATATCGAATGTCTCTTCAATATATATCCACTAACTTGCAAGGGATACCCATCTACCTCGATGGTCTACACAGGTCAGTAGCAAGAATGATAAACACTACAGAATTGGAAATAGTTCCAAGACCAGCTGTCAAGTATGAAGGTGGAGTTTACATGGACAAGATGGGCCAGATCTATGTTGTAACCGAAAACACTGATCAAATTAATGATAGAGAAGAATTAGAGGGACAAGGAACTTTCGGAAAATCTAACCAAGAAGAACTGGTGACGACCCCAAGGGGCAAGTCTGTGGTGACTCAAGTCTTGAGAGGGGATTTGATACCTCAAGATGATTACCTATTAGATATATACCTGATCCATGGGACTGACCTACTCCTCCAAACTGACTCACCGACACAACGAGAAAGCATCAGCCCAACAACTATATATGAGTTAAGGGATCCAAAAAATCCATCTAGAGTTACATACCTAGACCAAAGTCAAAGGAGATATTGGCCTGTAGATGAAGTGGAGGGGTCTAGATTAAAATACATGGATCTACCTATATTCTCTCCTCGAGATTAGGCAACTACCTCACAAAACCCATTCTAGACCCAACAAAGAATGGAAAATGTGATGTCAGGACAAACGAGCCAACATAGTAGGCCAAACAGACCTCAGGTGCAATCCACTATGCCAAGAATTAACCCCCACAACCAAACTAGCCAGGCAATAGGAAATATGAATAGAACCACCCTTAGGGCAGAACCACCCCAAGGTGTAGGAGCTAGAATACACCCAGTAAAACCCGGTTTTCCCATCATAATTCGACCCCTAAAGCTCGGTAGAATACTGAGACCAATCCAATTGGCCAAATGTATGCGAAATTATTACGATGGCACAGGAGAGCCGTATGACCACATTGCAAAATTCAAGCAAGCATTGCGAGCGGAGCAAGTGGGTGACTTTTTCGTGCAATATGAATCCTTTGAGCTAACCCTCACAGGAATAGCCTTAACTTGGTTTCAATACTTGGATCCAAATTGCTTTGGTCATATCGAACAATTCTTCCAAGAACTTATTTGGGAATTCACTAAGCGAGGGATCAAACACAATTCATCATCCTTAATACATAGTTTCAAACAAGCTCCTAATGAGACAATAAAAAATGTAGCACGAAGATTTAATCAATACATATCCCGATGCCCTGTGATAGAGAGACCTTCTTAGCAAAAAATGATATCCCTATTTTTAGAAGGTCTAACCAATGGAACATTGAGAATCTTAGTATACGTAAAACGATGGCAAAACCTAAGTGAGTGTCTTCAGGAGTGCATAGATTTGGAAGATAACTTAGCTGAGGATCTCAAAACCACACAAGATTCTACCAAGTCAGAGGATACAAGGAGCAATGAAACTTCTAGTTCGAGTTATGTGGAGGAAGCGGCAGAGTTAGTGGCCAAGAAATTAGGGGTACAAGGACAAAGGAACTACCAAAACTCTTCCTTGAGAGTGCCAATGTTAGGAAGTTGCACACATTGTGGTGGAGATCATCCATCTCATGTTTGCACCAGAGAAGGATTAGGGTTATCAGAACCTTACCCTCACGATAGACAACCAACCCAGGAGCCTAACATGTACTCTTATAGTGAGAAAAAGTACATCAACTACAACACCAAAAACTATCCAATGAATAGATAGTCACGACCGTTTGTACCACCCCAATGTAGACCATACGAGTACCCTCCTAGAGAACAAGGCAGAGAAGTTCCTAGGTATAACCCATGTCCAGGACCACGAGGAGCAACTAGACCATATGAACATGGAGGATATAGCCAACCTCAATCTATACCAGGACAACAACCACCACACCCACTAGCTCTCATACAAGGGCAAAACATCACAATACAAGTTGTTTGTCTTGAGTGTGGCAAAGAACAACTCCTGAGAGATTGTCTCGGACATCCCTCTAGTGCACCAATGGTTACACCTGTTAATGTAGCAGGCCTAGTAGGGGATTCAAGTTCCAGTAGTGAGAATGTGGCTCCTATACATGTAGTTACTAGGGCACAAGCCTTACAAAAAGCTAAACTAGCTGAGCAATCAGAGCCAAGTGAGTCAAGAGGGCCTAGTAAGAGAAAAACAGGAACATGGAAGGATACTAGAGAGAAAGCCAATCGTAAGTGGACCAAAAAGTTATCCGAACTAGAAGAAAGCTTGAAAGATGCAAAAACAAAAATAGAAGATATTGGCTCTCAAAGCCCCTCGCATGTCAAAACTCCATCCACACCACCTCATCCCCACCCACCAACCACTATAAATAAACCACAACCAGGATCTGTTCTTGCAGATCCAACCCCAGAAGACTTGGACATGATGTTCAAGGCATACCAGGCTCGACTTCAAAGAGCTACCCTAGAGAAGATTTAGAGATTGAACAGACAAAAATGTGCATAAAAATGGTGGAACTAGCTCAAGCTATGTTTGAGGCCAATCAATCGTTCAATCAGACAAATGCTAGTACACCGGGTTTGCACTTCTAGGGCTTACTAGATAGATTAGAGCAGTTGGTAAATATACCGCAAGTTTCTTTACCTCCACAATCTCAACCAACTATTGAAAGAGAAAGCTCATCACCAAAGGAAGTCTATGTTCCTGACTCCATAAATGAGGGAGAGCCTCTTTCAATTCAACAACACTCTCAAAAGTTCTTGCGAGAAATACAAGAAGAGAAATGGGCAAAGGAGAAGGATAATCCCCCTCCTATTCTTGAGATTGATGATCTTCATGACCAATTTCCCCAAGACATCCCATCTATCTATGGAGACCAAACAAAGCAACAAGAAGATGGACGATTAGATTTTGAATCTAATTCTTTACAAGAGTTGCCACATTTCACAGGCCCATGGGAATATGAATCTCTTTAGATCAGAGCTCCCATGATATTGGTAAGAAATGAAGACTCAGTGGTTCCAAGAAACATTGACGTTGTGAAGAACACTAAGTTTCATTGTCATCTCACTATAGAAGAGCTGCTCAAAGAAAAACCTGAGCTCTAGAATCATGTGAAGGATCACGTTCCAGAACTTGATTCCAATATGCTAAAAGTAGGCTCTAAGCAAAAAGTTCTAGAGATACCTCTAGACAAAATAGGGGATAGGAGTGAAGGTGAGGAAGGTAAAACTTATCTTCCAATCACCTACCAAGGTTACACAACCAAAGCGATCATAGACTCAGGTGCTGGTGTTGCTATTGCAACCACCTCCTTGTGGAAGCAATGTGGTAAACCCGCATTAAGACCAACTAGAATGAAGCTTCAGATGGCTGACGACCATGTCGAAAGACCTCTAGGATTGCTAGAAGGGATAACTCTAACCAATTGTGGTGTAGAGTTTGCGCACACCTTTGCTATATGTGACTTTGGTAAAACTAATACCTACAAAATGATCCTAGGAAGGCCCTTCCTACGACAACTGCAGGTTGTATAGGATTGGGGAACCAACTCCTTATACTTGCAGCACTTAGGGGTCACAACCAAGGTCAATTTGAAGGATTACACCTTCGGAGATGTACCACCCCTACAGTGGAATCCTATCCACAAGGAGCAAGAAGATTCAATCTCTATGCATTCTAAAAGTTCATCTGATACATCTTGGATGCATGAAGATACTCATTTGTGGATGTGCAAGGTCGCAAAGGAAGAGGAAAAATGCCTAAAAGCAAGAGAAGAAGGAACTTCTCAAGGTAATAGACCAGTTAAAGACCCAACCTATACACCAATGATCTTTCTAGATGAGGAATTTGAGCCTCATGGTTGGGCAAAAATCTTAGCCACCATGGACATTGCTATCAATGAAGAACAATGGACACCTCATTGTGATGAGGAGGGTGTGTTGGCCTAAGCATCAACTTAGGGACTTGCGGAGAAAGAGACTATACCCCAATCCCCTCACAAGTGCATATAGTGGGGATACACACTTTTAATTATCAATCCAAAGAGTATACAAACCTAGCCGAGTGTATGAGGACATGCAATCATGTAATGATCAATGCAAATGAACTACTCAAAGAGTACAATCAAGGTAAATACTTATCCAAACAAGCTTCAACTGTCGGTTATGGCGAAACGATACTTGGTGCAGCAGCCGTCAGTATTTTGGACTTTTCTCCCAGCTCCGAACTCCAAATATAGCGAATAGCATATGCGTTTCGAAGCTCTCGAGAAGACGCATCCAATGGCAGTGGTTTCACTCAATTCTGACGCTCCTACTTCAAGTTATGGTCAAAATACTGAGTCGCGGGAATACTTTCCTACACTTCAGCACTTCCTACACGTCGCACACACCTTACCTACAGCAAAAAACAGCTCTCATGGATAGACAACACTCACAAGCACTCTTTCCAAGCAATACACATGCATACAAGCTCACGAAGAAGAAGATAAGGAGTGAAGAAGACACAAATTCGAATTTCTGTGCTCTCTATTCTCACAATGGCAAAAAGTTCTTTACAAAGAGTCACATTTGACTTATATACCTGTGCCCTAAAAATGGTCCTTTCACACAAGAGACCGGCACTTTATTCACTAAAAGACTAATTTCCTACTATTTTACATGGGTAAGCTTCTAATCTTCTATGGGGATGCATCTGGAGGACTCCTCTAGTGCCTTTACAACGGAAAATATATTACAAGAACGATTATGATACAAAAATATGATGTCCAAATCGGAAAAATTTTGGGGCCCGTCTTTTTTCTGCTTTGTACTTCTTTAGCTCTGCAACACTCTCCCCCTCTTCGTCTCTGTCGTCCCTTGACAGGCTTTGCTTCTTGTCTTCAGTTTGTTTTGGTGTTTTCTCTGGACTCCGTTGTTGTTTCTCTTGACTAGCCTGTCTATAATGATGACCTTGAATGTTTAAATTTACCTGCCCTTGCATATATTGATGTGTTTCTTCGAGAGCCGCGGACAGATCTCTCTTTGTAATTGGCACTTGTGTTGTCGTGATCTTCGGTAAGAGATGAGTTCTCTTTGATTGTGGTGTAGCTTGGGCTTCCTCCTCCCGTAAGCGCTTCGTACCCCTCATGGGTTTTTGTGTGCTCGTTCCCGCTTCTTCAACCATAGCTACTGATTTCTTTTTCTTAGGGACTGTAGCTGATTTTGCATACTTGGCTAGCCCTTCTGAGGTTGGCATCTCTCTCAAACAATTCTTCATTTCTAGAGCTTCATATATCAGTAATGTGAGAGCCGAGCTGCCATTCAAAAATTTCTTCTGGCTCCATTTCTTTTGGGCTTCAAATAATCTTTCTTGGACATACCCTGTTAAATTGATTTTGTTTCCCATCTGCCTCATAGCATGTGATAATAGTTGGACTACTATCTTCTGTGGAGCAGTGTATCTGTGCATACTGGGGAAGCAGAAATGTTGATGCACCAGACGGACAGCATCTTCTATGTCAATTCTGTTTATCTCCAAGAATGATCTTTTCTTGGGATCATGGCATTCGTCTTTGACACTAGTAATTCCTGTTTGCTTCCATCCAAAAGCCTTATTGATTAACTCATGGGTGAATTGGATTGTCTTCCAAGCTCCGACTTTATCCAAAACTCGTGCTTCGGGAACTGAGATCTTTGTTGCAGCAGGTTGCATGGTATTCATTACTTGTGCACATCTCTGAAAATCTAGAACATATATTGGCAATTTGATAAATGCCTCTAGGCCCGCTTGTGTCCAGACATCTTCAATATGAGGTAATCCTTGTATTATTGTCTTGAAATCTTGTGACATAATTGGAAAGTAGTGATCTGTATCCATTATCTTGATAGTTGCCATGAAGATGAGCTCTGCCACTGGTTGATCATCCCGGAACCAGTGACCTCTTGCTTTTGTAATGGACTCGAGTGGGAAAAGCTGGACCTCTTCCTGTTGCGTAGAGTCTGAATCAGTAGACGCCATCTGCACTCAATATAGAGTATGAATTAGTCGCCATATATTATCATAAATCCTCCTTTGTTTATTTGTAATAAGCTCGATATTGCTCCGAGTGAATGGTGTCGTCCTCTTTCCCGTGGGTGTGAGAAAGGTAATACCTGGATTTTTCACATATTTATGTATTTTTATAATTTCATCTGAAAAGGAAAACAGAAAAGTTAGTTTATAGCCGAAGCGGTTATAATAATATATATATATATATATATATATATATATATATATTTTGTAATTTTTGTTAGTCTAAGTACAAGTGCTCTCCTATTTCCCCGTGAGGACAATGTGCTTGACTATCCTGAAATTGAAGAAGGATGTGCCGAATGCTTGGCCTTGTAATGTGGCCCTATCATGCATACTTTTGGTATTGGCAATTCCATATGTGTGCAATTGGAAGTAGTTTGATGATACAAGCTGTTTGTTTTGTCTTTCGGTATCCAAATCTGTTGTTTTATGTTGGGCTTTGTTGTATGTTGCCCACTTCTACTGGATGTGGCTCTCTTCTTCTCGTTGTCTGTCTGTTTGATCTGATTTATAAATCTCGAAATGGCTCGGGTGGCTATCACCGGCTCCTTCTTTCTCCAGTAACTCCTTTTTTGTGGTTGTTTTGCCTGTGGACTATATTGGTTCTTCCAGTGTTGAGGATCATTATTCCGACTTAGTTTCTTGGTAGCGCATGACTTAGGAATCCAGATTTGCGAACGATCCTGTTGAGCGGCTACTACTTTCTTTGGGATCCATATTGTAGCAGTTCGTTGATGACTTCGTTGTTCCGACTGAGTTGGTTTCTTCTTTGATTGTTTGTTCTGATGTCGGTTGTGCTTCTGTCGTCGAAGATACTCTTCCACTTGATCTTTCTTTATCCACGCTTGGTTAGAGTATGGAATAGGGTATATTTTAATAGGTACAGGTTTTGAAGTACACAGGGGACTAGTCTCTCTTATGCATGGTGCTTCTGTGAGGTGGGTTTCAGATAGATTGACACTCTCATGACTTGCTAGACTTGAACATGGTGTGCAAGCAGAATTCAATGTGTCATCACATATAGTACTCGATGAAGGTGTCTCTATAGTGCTAGTGATCGTACATTCAGGACTTTGTTCATTAGGATGAACTGTTTGCTCTATGCTCGCAGATTTAATTGGTCGTTCATCTAGTAAACTGAATACTTCACGATGTCCTATCCTGGCTGAGATGTATCCTAACGCAAATTGAATGGTCACCTCGTATTCGTAAATCCAGTCTTGTCCTAACACTATCTCCTCAAGTAAATCTTGATCATGACACACTAATAGCTTTTGTTCCAGAGTGTTGTTGCCAAGATGCAGAAGTAAGGTAATCTCACCTATGCATTGAGTAATCGTTCCTCCTATTCCTATCAATTGGGCCATCGATGGGCGTACTGTCTCCTTGAGTTTTTGGGTCAAAGAAAGCTTGATACAGCTTACAGCAGCTCCGGTGTCAATGAGAGCATTCACCAAGTGGTACTCAGTTTTTCCTGCCCCCAAATTTAAATATGGTTGCGTTCTCTGAGATCCTAGGTTTTGAATGGCTCTAACATTAGCCATCGGGATGAGTTCTTCTCCTAGTCGATATCTCTCATCTCGTTCTCTCATCCACTCCTTCCGTTTCTTTATTCTTTCCAATGCTTCCTGTCTCGCTTCTTCTCGTATCCTTTCCTCTTCTATGCGTCTATTCTTGCCTTTGATTAATCGAGACATTGTTTCTTCGGTCAGTGGTTCTAGATATTTTTTTACTCTACATCCGCTGATATAGTTTGGTAATACATCTCCATCTAGAGTTGCTAAGCTGATGGCTCCACTTGTAGATATACGATTAATGATTAAGGGGCCATATCCTCTCTTCTGCAACTTCTTAGCATGTTGTTTCAAGGTATATACCAAAACTAAATCTCCTTCCTTCAAATTTTTGTCCTTAATGTGCGCATCAAAATAGGCTTTTTGTCGTCGTTTAGCAGCATAAATGCCTGCTACTGCTTGTAACCTAGTTTCGTGAAGCTTTTCTATTTGATCCAATTGAGCTGATAGTTCATGGCCTGTCCACTCATAGGTAGTTGCTACTCTCAGAGTGGGAATTAAGAAATCAATTGGCAAAATAGCATTTTGTCCATACACTAAGTTAAAAGGAGTAGTGCCTATGGCGGTTTTATAGGCTACTCGGAATGCCCATAAAGCATGATGTAACTGCTTATCCCAATCTGATCTACCATTGTTAACGATTTTGGTGAGAACTGTACACAGGATTTTATTAGAACTTTCGGCTTGTCCATTGGCTTGCGGGTGATAAGGAGCGGATTTCTTATGAATTACCAAGAATTCATTCAATAAAGCTTCTATCACTTCATTCACAAAGTGCGTACCTCTATCACTCACAATTTCTATGGGTAGTCCAAATCTAGTGAAAATGTTTTCAAAGAGAAACTTAGCCGTGGTTCTTGCGTCATTTTTCTTGGTTGCTTTTGCTTCAACCCATTTGGTCAGATAATCAGTGGCTACAATTATATATTCAGCACGGGATCCTTTCGCTGGTGGGCTAATAGGTCCTATGAAGTCTATTCCCCATTTCGTGAAAGCTCTGGCACTCATCATGGGTCTAAGTGGCATCTCATCTCTTCTAATTGGATATTTCGTTCGTTGACAAGTATTGCACCGTCGCACATATGTTGCGGCATCTTGGTGTAGAGTTGGCCACCACATTCCAGCAAAGAGGATCATTTTTGCTGTTTTATCTGCAGAGAAGTGTCCACCTGCAGCTCCTGTATGAGCCATCTCTAAAACAGAAAGATACTCTTCTTCGTGAATGCACATTCGTAATTGGTTATCTTTCCCTCGTTTAAAGGGTTGTTTTCCTATAATGGCATAATCCTTACTTTGTTCTTCAAGTGCACGTTTCCTCGCTGAAGTAGCTCCTTCGGGGTATTCTTGAGTTTTTAAGAACTTCACCAGAGGCATGCTCCATCTTGGTGCTATTGTAGAATAGCATAAGGTAGAGTTCTCTTCTGGGATTTGTTCTTGACAGGTCTGACAGGTTGACACATAGTTATGTGCATCTCTTTGCATGGTTGGCCAATATATGCCAAATCTCTTGAGAGTTTGCCACGTTCCATTTGCATTCAAATGAGTTTTCCATTGGTTTATGTGAGCTTTCTGAAGCCACATTTCTTGTTCCTCTTCTTCCACACATCTCATTAATAATCCGCTTGAATCCTGGTGATACAAGCTTCCCGCAATGATGTGAAGATTTTTAGTCTTCCATAGGTCTTGGGTTGGGTTTGGCGTGATCCCATCTTTAGGTCGATGAGTAAGTATAGGGATCAACTTTTCTGCCCATTGAGGACATACTTCCAGGTTAAAAAGGTACGTATCAGGCAGATCATCGGGTACTCCTATGGGTGGTTCTCCATGGGTCATTCTTGATAAGTGGTCTGCTCTTATGTGGGTATTTCCTTTCTTGACTACTACTTCAAAATCAAATTCCATTAGCAATAAAAACCATCGTACTAGTCTTCCAGTATTACAAGGCTTGTTGACTAAGTACAATAGGGCTTGATGATCAATGAAGAATTTGAATTTGTTTGCCAACAGGTAATGTCTGAACTTTTTGACTGCGTACACCATCCCTAGGCCTTCTCTCTCCGTGGTGGTGTAATTGCGCTCTGCTTGATTTAACTGTCTACTGGCATAGGCTATAGGGTGGTCTAATTTTCCTGTGTCCGCAGGTTGAGCTAAGATGCAACCAATGGCAAACTTGGATGCATCCACATGAATGTGAAACGGCTTATTCCAGTTAGGGACTCGAAGGATTGGTGCTGAACTCAATCGCTTCTTTAACTCATTGAAGGCTCTCTCGCATTCTTCGGTCCAATTAAATAGAGTCAATAATGCATAAAGAGGTCTATCAATTATGGCGTACATATGTATAAATCTTCGATAGTATCCACAATGTCCCATAAATGCTTGAACTTCCTTAGCCGTCTTAGGTCTTGGTAAATCCAGAATTACTTTAATTTTGTCTTCATCAGTTGAGATTCCGTTTTTAGAGACAATATGTCCTAATATTTTCCCTTGTCTAACCATGAAGACACATTTTTCAGGGTTAAGGCATACTCGATATTGTCGACATTTAGCAAAGATCTTTTCTAGTTCAGGGATGTGCTCCGATCGTATAGCTGAATAAGTACAAAGATCATCCACATATACCTCCATACTTTTTCTCAGAAATTCCTTGAACACATGACACATCAATCTTTGGAAGGTAGCTGAAGCATTTGTTAAACCAAAAGGCATGACTCTAAAGGCGTATACTCCCCATTCAGTTGCGAAAGCTGTTTTATGTTGGTCCTCAGGAGCAATGGCTACCTGATTATACCCTGAAAAGCCATCCAGAAAGCTATAAACTTCCTTCCCTGCTACCCTTTCCAAGAGATGATCTGTGATTGGTAAAGGGTAACTATCCCTTATCGTCGCGGCATTTACTTTCTTCAAATTGATGCACACTCTTAACTTTCCATTCTTTTTCGGTACAACCACCAAGGGTGACACCCATTCCATGTGCTCAATTTCGTATATAAATCCAGCATCTAGTAATTTGTCTATTTCGTCCTTTATTTTTGCTGAATACACATCATTGTAGGTATATGGTCTTTGTTTAGAAGGTTTGGCTTCGGATGTCATGGGAATTCTATGCGCACATATAGAAGGGTCGACTCCTTTCAAGTCCTTATAGGTCCAAGCAAAGACATCCCGATATTCTCTTATGAGACGAATTAACTCTTCTTCTTCCTCTAATGACACATCCTGTCCTATGAATGTACATCGTTCTTCTCCTTCTTCTACAGTTACTACTATCTTCTTGGTTTGTTCCTTATTATCATATGCTATTCCCGGCTGTGCCTCTCTTTTAGGCATTTGAATAGCGATTTTTCTCTCCTCCACTTCATATTTTTTAAAGTGAGCTGGTACCTCAAATTGGTCTTGGAGTTTATTTTCTTCATCTTCTGTTTCTCTTTCAAGTTCTAATTCCCCCTTCTGTGTGAGTTCCTGGTGTTTTTCCTTGGCTGTAATATTTATGTTGGTGGTACTACTCCCTAGATCCCTTGGTTCGGGCTCCATTTCAATGCTCTCATAGTCCTCCTTCCAGTCTTTCTCGATCACTTCACCTTCTTCAGCTTCCTGAAGGACTACCACATACAGGCTCACATCATAACCCTCCTCATCGATGCATTCGTTCATGGTCACTACTTCTTCGTTTACACAGACATCGAGGGTCGCTAAAATTTCCATCCAACCGTGTGGTTCAAATTCTTCATCCGGAAATACTTGTGGCATGTAAGCTGGATCTTGTACAGACCTAGTTATTCCTTGTTTCTGTTGCCATCCTTTTCTTCTCTCCTCTTCCTTCTTTGCAGTTTGGCATATCCATAAATGAGTGTCCTCGTTCATCCAAGATTGATCACTAGAACCTATGCTATGAATTGATTGATCGTCTTCCTCCTTATGAATTTGATTCCATTGTAGAGGTGGAACATCTTGATAAGTGTACGTATGTAGGTTAATTCTAGTGGTGGTTCCTTCATGTTGTAGGTATACCGCGTCTTTTCCCCAATCCTGCACAACCTTTAACTGTCTCATGAAAGGCCTTCCCAGAATCATTTCATAATTGCTTGGCCTTTCGAAGTGACATATTGCTAAAGTGTGTTCGAATTCCACTCCACACGTAGTGAAGACTACTCGCTCCAACAATCCTAATGGTCTCTCCGTATGTCCATCTGCCATTTGTATTTTCATGCGCGTCGGTCTTAATGCTGGTTGTCCCCATTTCTCCCAAATTTCTTTGGTAGCAATGCCAACACCAGCTCCTGAATCTAATATGGCTTTGGTTGTATAACCCCTAAAGGTAATTGGAAGGCAGGTATTTCCTTCATCTCCCTCACTAAAGTCTCCTACCTTGTCCACTGGAATTCTCACCGTGTTAACTTCGTCTGCTATTTCTTTCTTTTCCTCTTTGACCTCCCATTGATCGATTAAATTTTCCTTCAAATGTGGTTTTACCTTTAACAGTTCTTCGAATGTTAGGGTACAAGGAATTTTCACCTTTCTAAGGCGTTGTATGATCTCAGATGTTTGGACTGATGGGTTCGTTTCTTGTTTCCTCATTGAGGGAATGCGATAAAGTTCTGAATTGTGTTCGTACTCCCCTGTGTAATTGGGTAGTTCATTTACATCTTCTTCTCCTTGGTTACTTGCATCCATCGGTAAAATTTCTTCTGAATTTAGTTCTGGTATTGAACCCTCTATTTCATCTCGTGCTTCTAGTTCTTCAAAGGGTGGTTCAATTCCTTCCACTTTCTTCCATTTGTCCTCTTGAACTCGTTCCCATAGATCTTTAGTCCATTCTCCTTCTACCTCGGGAACTATGGATCCTTCCTTTCTCTCATTATCCCGTTCGTCATTCTGTGTTCTACTTACTTCAGGCTTTTCCTGAGTGTTTACACACTCTTGGAACTCTCCTTCAGAAATTCGGGTCTTGGGTAAAGGCGATGCAGGTTTTTCTAAGGTCTGTTGTGCAACTTCTATCAATTTTTTGCAGATCTCCAGTCTTTCCTTTTCTAAGTCGCCTCTTGGATATTCTCTCTCGTGTTGTTCTATGGTAGGTCCTGCTCTTATTCGTGCCTTGTATGCCTGAATCCACATGGCAAATTCTTCAAGCATAGGATCTGCTAACACTGATCCTACCTCCTCTTTTCTGTACTGTTCATTCTTATTCTCTTCTTTCCTCTTCAGTTCTTCCTTTGGTTTTTGTTTGTTCTCCTCCTTTTCCTTCTTTTGTAATAACTTCTTTTCTTTTATCCTATCCCTTCGGTGCTTCCATCTTTGGGACCTTTTACTTGCAATACTTTTCTCCGGCTCTTCTGAGTCTTCAACTCTTTGAGGAATGGGTGTGTCCCTCTCCTTGTCGCTTTGATTATTCTCATCCGTTTTATCAGGGGTCTCTCTGGCTTTGGCTCTCGTTATTGCTTTCAATGGTACTGTGTACTCTTTATCACTCCCTGATGATTCAATCACTTCTATTACGTTGATTTGCACGTTAGATGTAACCTTGTTAGGATTCTTGGGGCAGTCTCTGAAAAGGTGTTCCTTACCACAATCACTACAGTAGCCTTCCCAGACTCGTTGTGGTGGTGGTGGATTTGGCCATGTGCATTCTCTGATGTAATGATCACCTCCACATCTGTAGCATGGTCCTCTGGGTACAGGCGGTCTGTTTATGGGTCGGGGTGGTATGGTTGCTCTAGGAGCCGTGTACATTAATGACACATAGTCCTGCTCATATCCGTATGAACTATCTGGTACTTCCATGCCATAGGCATATGGTTCATATAGCTGTCCATATTCCATCATTGAGCTTTCATAATTAGGATATGTTCCTTGACTAGGGTCATAAAACGAGTCATATGGTTCATTACTAGTCAAAGGTGTGGCTGGGACTATAGCTCTCACTAGGTTTTCTTCAGGTTGGGCAATTTTGACTGGAACAATGTTATGAGGATGGGGCGGTTGTTGTCCTAGTACTGGCTGTGGTTGGGTGTATCCTTGATATGCATCTGGTCGTGGCACTGGTGCTTGCGGCTGATAAGTAGGATATCTAACGGCTTCACCTCCCTGATCTCTCTGAGGGTATCCGAACGGTCTCATGTATTGCTGTGCAGGTCTCGCTTGCCTATTGTAGGGACAATTTTCTGTGCTGTGATTTGTGTATTTTTGTTCTATATTGCAAAATTGTAGAGGTCCTGGGACAGTGGGTCTATTATAAGCATAAGCCGGTGGTGGGGCTACACCCCTAGTACACAAGTGAGAAGGATGATCACCTCCGCAGTGCATACACCTTCTGAGCATGGGAACTCTCATTGGGGGGTAGTTCCTCTGTCCTTGAACGTTCAATTTTTTTGCTAACAAATCGGCTATTTCCTCTACATGATTTTTAGGAATTGATGTGTTACTGGCCGAATCTTCACTTTTCGAGCTTCCTTGAGGTATTTTCAGGTCCTCTGCTAGGTTATCTTCTAAATCTATGCATTCCTTCATGCATTCTTGCAAAGTCTGAACCCTTTTTACATACACCAAGGATCTTAAGGATCCGTTCAATAATCCCTCCAAAAACAATGACACCATTTTATTTTGTGTCGGCCTCTCTTCCACTGGGCATCTGTCTACGTATTGCTTGAATCTTCTGGCAGCCAATCTCACTGACTCTGTAGGGGCTTGTTTGAAGCTATGGATTAAGGATGAAGAATTGTTTTTGATTCCTGATTTAGTAAATTCTTCAATCATTTCTTGGTATACCTGCTCCATGTTCTGAAAAGTATTAGGGTCCAATGGCTGAAACCATGCCAATGCTGTGTCTGACAGTGTAAGACCAAAGGACTCATATTGAATCAAAAAGTCTTCCACCTGTTCGGCTCTGATTACTTGTTTAATTTCAGCTATATGATTGTAAGGTTCACTAGAGCCATCATAGTGATTTCTCATGCATTTAGCAACTTGGATTGGCCTTAACCTTCTTCCTGCCTCGGGTGGTCTAGGCATCACTGGGAAAATCGGTCTTCCTATGGGTATGCCTGGTCCTCTTACTACCGGAGGTCTGACTGGAGCATGAATTCCATGTCTTGTATCAATAGTTGGTTGAGGTCGGTAGTTAGGGTTATTTGCAGGCATAGCAAACTGTACATGTGGTCTAACTGGTATTTGTGTTTGTTGTGTTTGTTGTGTTTGTTGTGTTTGGCCCGATTGCTGGTATGAATCATTATGGGATGCTCCAAGTGGATGTCTTGAAGTAGTGGCTTGGTCCCTAGGGGGAAACACTGGGATATTCTGATATTTCAACTCAGCTCTTTCTGCTTCTGTTAAGGGCCAATATCTTCTCTGATTCTTGTCCAGATATGTGATGATGGTGGAGAAATCAAGATCTTGCAACTCATAGATGGTGACTGGGTTAGGAGCAGCTTCCCAAATAGAAGAATGTGCTCTAAGGAGATGCTCCATCCCATTGATCAAATATACATCCATTAAGGTGTCGTCTTGGGGAATCAGATCTCCTCTCCATATTCTTGCAACTGTAGACCTTCCTCTAGGTGTAGTTACTTGCTCCTCATTCCCTCCTCCATTCAAGTGTGAAGCATTATTTTCTTCACCAATTTCATTAATGTTCTCTGGGTGTTCTGTGACAACATATTGAATGTCTCTTTTGTCCATGTAGAATCCTCCCACGTACTTGACTGCTGGTCTAGGCACTATGTAAGCTTCTGAAGCTTTCCTTAACCTGGCCACTGATCTGTTTAGACCATCCATATAAATAGGGATCTCATTTTGGTTGGTGTTCACATACTCCAAAGAGGTCATGTACTCTCCCTCAATGATTGACATCATGCCAATCATGGGCACCGTGTTCTGCATGTCTTCTGAAGCCATGGGAATTTCTTCCTCTGACTCACTGGATGTCTCCGAGTAATGTGAACGGTTACTTGGCTCTGCCACACTACCTACAGAAGAGATTACACTTCTTCGGCTTCCTAGGGTTCTTCCGGATCTCAGGTTCATCCACTTCACAGCTTAGGTCAGCCCTTTCTAACCTCCTAGCCTCTGGGATTCTTCACCAAAGGTCGGGGTTTTTAGAAAACTATGGCAAGGAAAGGACTAAAGAAGAATTCCTTCCCAGTCACGATACTTGACTCCCAAATCTCACGACACACGATCTCTGGCTAACAACGATATCTCGGCTAAAACGATCTCTGATCTGAAACGATACACAATACTGATCAGATATCGCGATCTCTGAGGACCAAACGATACACGATATCTCACAAAATGATACCTCAGAAACGATCTCTAGCAGACGATCGCTGACAAGACGATACACGATATTTGGTAAGTATCGCGATCTCTGAGACGCGATACACGATACTCGTCCCAAACGATACTTCTTACAGACGATACTTGAGTCCACGATACACGATATTTCAGATCCACGATACACGATCTCTGAACTGAAACGATCGACGATATGAATAGAACCACCCTTAGGGCAGAACCACCCCAAGGTGTAGGAGCTAGAATACACCCAGTAAAACCCGGTTTTCCCATCATAATTCGACCCCTAAAGCTCGGTAGAATACTGAGACCAATCCAATTGGCCAAATGTATGCGAAATTATTACGATGGCACAGGAGAGCCGTATGACCACATTGCAAAATTCAAGCAAGCATTGCGAGCAGAGCAAGTGGGTGACTTTTTCGTGCAATATGAATCCTTTGGGCTAACCCTCATAGGAATAGCCTTAACTTGGTTTCAATACTTGGATCCAAATTGCTTTGGTCATATCGAACAATTCTTCCAAGAACTTATTTGGGAATTCACTAAGCGAGGGATCAAACACAATTCATCATCCTTAATACATAGTTTCAAACAAGCTCCTAATGAGACAATAAAAAATGTAGCACGAAGATTTAATCAATACATATCCCGATGCCCTGTGATAGAGAGACCTTCTTAGCAAAAAATGATATCCCTATTTTTAGAAGGTCTAACCAATGGAACATTGAGAATCTTAGTATACGTAAAACGATGGCAAAACCTAAGTGAGTGTCTTCAGGAGTGCATAGATTTGGAAGATAACTTAGCTGAGGATCTCAAAACCACACAAGATTCTACCAAGTCAGAGGATACAAGGAGCAATGAAACTTCTAGTTCGAGTTATGTGGAGGAAGCGGCAGAGTTAGTGGCCAAGAAATTAGGGGTACAAGGACAAAGGAACTACCAAAACTCTTCCTTGAGAGTGCCAATGTTAGGAAGTTGCACACATTGTGGTGGAGATCATCCATCTCATGTTTGCACCAGAGAAGGATTAGGGTTATCAGAACCTTACCCTCACGATAGACAACCAACCCAGGAGCCTAACATGTACTCTTATAGTGAGAAAAAGTACATCAACTACAACACCAAAAACTATCCAATGAATAGATAGTCACGACCGTTTGTACCACCCCAATGTAGACCATACGAGTACCCTCCTAGAGAACAAGGCAGAGAAGTTCCTAGGTATAACCCATGTCCAGGACCACGAGGAGCAACTAGACCATATGAACATGGAGGATATAGCCAACCTCAATCTATACCAGGACAACAACCACCACACCCACTAGCTCTCATACAAGGGCAAAACATCACAATACAAGTTGTTTGTCTTGAGTGTGGCAAAGAACAACTCCTGAGAGATTGTCTCGGACATCCCTCTAGTGCACCAATGGTTACACCTGTTAATGTAGCAGGCCTAGTAGGGGATTCAAGTTCCAGTAGTGAGAATGTGGCTCCTATACATGTAGTTACTAGGGCACAAGCCTTACAAAAAGCTAAACTAGCTGAGCAATCAGAGCCAAGTGAGTCAAGAGGGCCTAGTAAGAGAAAAACAGGAACATGGAAGGATACTAGAGAGAAAGCCAATCGTAAGTGGACCAAAAAGTTATCCGAACTAGAAGAAAGCTTGAAAGATGCAAAAACAAAAATAGAAGATATTGGCTCTCAAAGCCCCTCGCATGTCAAAACTCCATCCACACCACCTCATCCCCACCCACCAACCACTATAAATAAACCACAACCAGGATCTGTTCTTGCAGATCCAACCCCAGAAGACTTGGACATGATGTTCAAGGCATACCAGGCTCGACTTCAAAGAGCTACCCTAGAGAAGATTTAGAGATTGAACAGACAAAAATGTGCATAAAAATGGTGGAACTAGCTCAAGCTATGTTTGAGGCCAATCAATCGTTCAATCAGACAAATGCTAGTACACCGGGTTTGCACTTCTAGGGCTTACTAGATAGATTAGAGCAGTTGGTAAATATACCGCAAGTTTCTTTACCTCCACAATCTCAACCAACTATTGAAAGAGAAAGCTCATCACCAAAGGAAGTCTATGTTCCTGACTCCATAAATGAGGGAGAGCCTCTTTCAATTCAACAACACTCTCAAAAGTTCTTGCGAGAAATACAAGAAGAGAAATGGGCAAAGGAGAAGGATAATCCCCCTCCTATTCTTGAGATTGATGATCTTCATGACCAATTTCCCCAAGACATCCCATCTATCTATGGAGACCAAACAAAGCAACAAGAAGATGGACGATTAGATTTTGAATCTAATTCTTTACAAGAGTTGCCACATTTCACAGGCCCATGGGAATATGAATCTCTTTAGATCAGAGCTCCCATGATATTGGTAAGAAATGAAGACTCAGTGGTTCCAAGAAACATTGACGTTGTGAAGAACACTAAGTTTCATTGTCATCTCACTATAGAAGAGCTGCTCAAAGAAAAACCTGAGCTCTAGAATCATGTGAAGGATCACGTTCCAGAACTTGATTCCAATATGCTAAAAGTAGGCTCTAAGCAAAAAGTTCTAGAGATACCTCTAGACAAAATAGGGGACAGGAGTGAAGGTGAGGAAGGTAAAACTTATCTTCCAATCACCTACCAAGGTTACACAACCAAAGCGATCATAGACTCAGGTGCTGGTGTTGCTATTGCAACCACCTCCTTGTGGAAGCAATGTGGTAAACCCGCATTAAGACCAACTAGAATGAAGCTTCAGATGGCTGACGACCATGTCGAAAGACCTCTAGGATTGCTAGAAGGGATAACTCTAACCAATTGTGGTGTAGAGTTTGCGCACACCTTTGCTATATGTGACTTTGGTAAAACTAATACCTACAAAATGATCCTAGGAAGGCCCTTCCTACGACAACTGCAGGTTGTATAGGATTGGGGAACCAACTCCTTATACTTGCAGCACTTAGGGGTCACAACCAAGGTCAATTTGAAGGATTACACCTTCGGAGATGTACCACCCCTACAGTGGAATCCTATCCACAAGGAGCAAGAAGATTCAATCTCTATGCATTCTAAAAGTTCATCTGATACATCTTGGATGCATGAAGATACTCATTTGTGGATGTGCAAGGTCGCAAAGGAAGAGGAAAAATGCCTAAAAGCAAGAGAAGAAGGAACTTCTCAAGGTAATAGACCAGTTAAAGACCCAACCTATACACCAATGATCTTTCTAGATGAGGAATTTGAGCCTCATGGTTGGGCAAAAATCTTAGCCACCATGGACATTGCTATCAATGAAGAACAATGGACACCTCATTGTGATGAGGAGGGTGTGTTGGCCTAAGCATCAACTTAGGGACTTGCGGAGAAAGAGACTATACCCCAATCCCCTCACAAGTGCATATAGTGGGGATACACACTTTTAATTATCAATCCAAAGAGTATACAAACCTAGCCGAGTGTATGAGGACATGCAATCATGTAATGATCAATGCAAATGAACTACTCAAAGAGTACAATCAAGGTAAATACTTATCCAAACAAGCTTCAACTGTCGGTTATGGCGAAACGATACTTGGTGCAGCAGCCGTCAGTATTTTGGACTTTTCTCCCAGCTCCGAACTCCAAATATAGCGAATAGCATATGCGTTTCGAAGCTCTCGAGAAGACGCATCCAATGGCAGTGGTTTCACTCAATTCTGACGCTCCTACTTCAAGTTATGGTCAAAATACTGAGTCGCGGGAATACTTTCCTACACTTCAGCACTTCCTACACGTCGCACACACCTTACCTACAGCAAAAAACAGCTCTCATGGATAGACAACACTCACAAGCACTCTTTCCAAGCAATACACATGCATACAAGCTCACGAAGAAGAAGATAAGGAGTGAAGAAGACACAAATTCGAATTTCTGTGCTCTCTATTCTCACAATGGCAAAAAGTTCTTTACAAAGAGTCACATTTGACTTATATACCTGTGCCCTAAAAATGGTCCTTTCACACAAGAGACCGGCACTTTATTCACTAAAAGACTAATTTCCTACTATTTTACATGGGTAAGCTTCTAATCTTCTATGGGGATGCATCTGGAGGACTCCTCTAGTGCCTTTACAACGGAAAATATATTACAAGAACGATTATGATACAAAAATATGATGTCCAAATCGGAAAAGTTTTGGGGCCCGTCTTTTTTCTGCTTTGTACTTCTTTAGCTCTGCAACACTCTCCCCCTCTTCGTCTCTGTCGTCCCTTGACAGGCTTTGCTTCTTGTCTTCAGTTTGTTTTGGTGTTTTCTCTGGACTCCGTTGTTGTTTCTCTTGACTAGCCTGTCTATAATGATGACCTTGAATGTTTAAATTTACCTGCCCTTGCATATATTGATGTGTTTCTTCGAGAGCCGCGGACAGATCTCTCTTTGTAATTGGCACTTGTGTTGTCGTGATCTTCGGTAAGAGATGAGTTCTCTTTGATTGTGGTGTAGCTTGGGCTTCCTCCTCCCGTAAGCGCTTCGTACCCCTCATGGGTTTTTGTGTGCTCGTTCCCGCTTCTTCAACCATAGCTACTGATTTCTTTTTCTTAGGGACTGTAGCTGATTTTGCATACTTGGCTAGCCCTTCTGAGGTTGGCATCTCTCTCAAACAATTCTTCATTTCTAGAGCTTCATATATCAGTAATGTGAGAGCCGAGCTGCCATTCAAAAATTTCTTCTGGCTCCATTTCTTTTGGGCTTCAAATAATCTTTCTTGGACATACCCTGTTAAATTGATTTTGTTTCCCATCTGCCTCATAGCATGTGATAATAGTTGGACTACTATCTTCTGTGGAGCAGTGTATCTGTGCATACTGGGGAAGCAGAAATGTTGATGCACCAGACGGACAGCATCTTCTATGTCAATTCTGTTTATCTCCAAGAATGATCTTTTCTTGGGATCATGGCATTCGTCTTTGACACTAGTAATTCCTGTTTGCTTCCATCCAAAAGCCTTATTGATTAACTCATGGGTGAATTGGATTGTCTTCCAAGCTCCGACTTTATCCAAAACTCGTGCTTCGGGAACTGAGATCTTTGTTGCAGCAGGTTGCATGGTATTCATTACTTGTGCACATCTCTGAAAATCTAGAACATATATTGGCAATTTGATAAATGCCTCTAGGCCCGCTTGTGTCCAGACATCTTCAATATGAGGTAATCCTTGTATTATTGTCTTGAAATCTTGTGACATAATTGGAAAGTAGTGATCTGTATCCATTATCTTGATAGTTGCCATGAAGATGAGCTCTGCCACTAGTTGATCATCTCGGAACCAGTGACCTCTTGCTTTTGTAATGGACTCGAGTGGGAAAAGCTGGACCTCTTCCTGTTGCGTAGAGTCTGAATCAGTAGACGCCATCTGCACTCAATATAGAGTATGAATTAGTCGCCATATATTATCATAAATCCTCCTTTGTTTATTTGTAATAAGCTCGATATTGCTCCGAGTGAATGGTGTCGTCCTCTTTCCCGTGGGTGTGAGAAAGGTAATACCTGGATTTTTCACATATTTATGTATTTTTATAATTTCATCTGAAAAGGAAAACAGAAAAGTTAGTTTATAGCCGAAGCGGTTATAATAATATATATATATATATATATATATATATATATATATTTTGTAATTTTTGTTAGTCTAAGTACAAGTGCTCTCCTATTTCCCCGTGAGGACAATGTGCTTGACTATCCTGAAATTGAAGAAGGATGTGCCGAATGCTTGGCCTTGTAATGTGGCCCTATCATGCATACTTTTGGTATTGGCAATTCCATATGTGTGCAATTGGAAGTAGTTTGATGATACAAGCTATTTGTTTTGTCTTTCGGTATCCAAATCTGTTGTTTTATGTTGGGCTTTGTTGTATGTTGCCCACTTCTACTGGATGTGGCTCTCTTCTTCTCGTTGTCTGTCTGTTTGATCTGATTTATAAATCTCGAAATGGCTCGGGTGGCTATCACCGGCTCCTTCTTTCTCCAGTAACTCCTTTTTTGTGGTTGTTTTGCCTGTGGACTATATTGGTTCTTCCAGTGTTGAGGATCATTATTCCGACTTAGTTTCTTGGTAGCGCATGACTTAGGAATCCAGATTTGCGAACGATCCTGTTGAGCGGCTACTACTTTCTTTGGGATCCATATTGTAGCAGTTCGTTGATGACTTCGTTGTTTCGACTGAGTTGGTTTCTTCTTTGATTGTTTGTTCTGATGTCGGTTGTGCTTCTGTCGTCGAAGATACTCTTCCACTTGATCTTTCTTTATCCACGCTTGGTTAGAGTATGGAATAGGGTATATTTTAATAGGTACAGGTTTTGAAGTACACAGGGGACTAGTCTCTCTTATGCATGGTGCTTCTGTGAGGTGGGTTTCAGATAGATTGACACTCTCATGACTTGCTAGACTTGAACATGGTGTGCAAGCAGAATTCAATGTGTCATCACATATAGTACTCGATGAAGGTGTCTCTATAGTGCTAGTGATCGTACATTCAGGACTTTGTTCATTAGGATGAACTGTTTGCTCTATGCTCGCAGATTTAATTGGTCGTTCATCTAGTAAACTGAATACTTCACGATGTCCTATCCTGGCTGAGATGTATCCTAACGCAAATTGAATGGTCACCTCGTATTCGTAAATCCAGTCTTGTCCTAACACTATCTCCTCAAGTAAATCTTGATCATGACACACTAATAGCTTTTGTTCCAGAGTGTTGTTGCCAAGATGCAGAAGTAAGGTAATCTCACCTATGCATTGAGTAATCGTTCCTCCTATTCCTATCAATTGGGCCATCGATGGGCGTACTGTCTCCTTGAGTTTTTGGGTCAAAGAAAGCTTGATACAGCTTACAGCAGCTCCGGTGTCAATGAGAGCATTCACCAAGTGGTACTCAGTTTTTCCTGCCCCCAAATTTAAATATGGTTGCGTTCTCTGAGATCCTAGGTTTTGAATGGCTCTAACATTAGCCATCGGGATGAGTTCTTCTCCTAGTCGATATCTCTCATCTCGTTCTCTCATCCACTCCTTCCGTTTCTTTATTCTTTCCAATGCTTCCTGTCTCGCTTCTTCTCGTATCCTTTCCTCTTCTATGCGTCTATTCTTGCCTTTGATTAATCGAGACATTGTTTCTTCGGTCAGTGGTTCTAGATATTTTTTTACTCTACATCCGCTGATATAGTTTGGTAATACATCTCCATCTAGAGTTGCTAAGCTGATGGCTCCACTTGTAGATATACGATTAATGATTAAGGGGCCATATCCTCTCTTCTGCAACTTCTTAGCATGTTGTTTCAAGGTATATACCAAAACTAAATCTCCTTCCTTCAAATTTTTGTCCTTAATGTGCGCATCAAAATAGGCTTTTTGTCGTCGTTTAGCAGCATAAATGCCTGCTACTGCTTGTAACCTAGTTTCGTGAAGCTTTTCTATTTGATCCAATTGAGCTGATAGTTCATGGCCTGTCCACTCATAGGTAGTTGCTACTCTCAGAGTGGGAATTAAGAAATCAATTGGCAAAATAGCATTTTGTCCATACACTAAGTTAAAAGGAGTAGTGCCTATGGCGGTTTTATAGGCTACTCGGAATGCCCATAAAGCATGATGTAACTGCTTATCCCAATCTGATCTACCATTGTTAACGATTTTGGTGAGAACTGTACACAGGATTTTATTAGAACTTTCGGCTTGTCCATTGGCTTGCGGGTGATAAGGAGCGGATTTCTTATGAATTACCAAGAATTCATTCAATAAAGCTTCTATCACTTCATTCACAAAGTGCGTACCTCTATCACTCACAATTTCTATGGGTAGTCCAAATCTAGTGAAAATGTTTTCAAAGAGAAACTTAGCCGTGGTTCTTGCGTCATTTTTCTTGGTTGCTTTTGCTTCAACCCATTTGGTCAGATAATCAGTGGCTACAATTATATATTCAGCACGGGATCCTTTCGCTGGTGGGCTAATAGGTCCTATGAAGTCTATTCCCCATTTCGTGAAAGCTCTGGCACTCATCATGGGTCTAAGTGGCATCTCATCTCTTCTAATTGGATATTTCGTTCGTTGACAAGTATTGCACCGTCGCACATATGTTGCGGCATCTTGGTGTAGAGTTGGCCACCACATTCCAGCAAAGAGGATCATTTTTGCTGTTTTATCTGCAGAGAAGTGTCCACCTGCAGCTCCTGTATGAGCCATCTCTAAAACAGAAAGATACTCTTCTTCGTGAATGCACATTCGTAATTGGTTATCTTTCCCTCGTTTAAAGGGTTGTTTTCCTATAATGGCATAATCCTTACTTTGTTCTTCAAGTGCACGTTTCCTCGCTGAAGTAGCTCCTTCGGGGTATTCCTGAGTTTTTAAGAACTTCACCAGAGGCATGCTCCATCTTGGTGCTATTGTAGAATAGCATAAGGTAGAGTTCTCTTCTGGGATTTGTTCTTGACAGGTCTGACAGGTTGACACATAGTTATGTGCATCTCTTTGCATGGTTGGCCAATATATGCCAAATCTCTTGAGAGTTTGCCACGTTCCATTTGCATTCAAATGAGTTTTCCATTGGTTTATGTGAGCTTTCTGAAGCCACATTTCTTGTTCCTCTTCTTCCACACATCTCATTAATAATCCGCTTGAATCCTGGTGATACAAGCTTCCCGCAATGATGTGAAGATTTTTAGTCTTCCATAGGTCTTGGGTTGGGTTTGGCGTGATCCCATCTTTAGGTCGATGAGTAAGTATAGGGATCAACTTTTCTGCCCATTGAGGACATACTTCCAGGTTAAAAAGGTACGTATCAGGCAGATCATCGGGTACTCCTATGGGTGGTTCTCCATGGGTCATTCTTGATAAGTGGTCTGCTCTTACGTGGGTATTTCCTTTCTTGACTACTACTTCAAAATCAAATTCCATTAGCAATAAAAACCATCGTACTAGTCTTCCAGTATTACAAGGCTTGTTGACTAAGTACAATAGGGCTTGATGATCAATGAAGAATTTGAATTTGTTTGCCAACAGGTAATGTCTGAACTTTTTGACTGCGTACACCATCCCTAGGCCTTCTCTCTCCGTGGTGGTATAATTGCGCTCTGCTTGATTTAACTGTCTACTGGCATAGGCTATAGGGTGGTCTAATTTTCCTGTGTCCGCAGGTTGAGCTAAGATGCAACCAATGGCAAACTTGGATGCATCCACATGAATGTGAAACGGCTTATTCCAGTTAGGGACTCGAAGGATTGGTGCTGAACTCAATCGCTTCTTTAACTCATTGAAGGCTCTCTCGCATTCTTCGGTCCAATTAAATAGAGTCAATAATGCATAAAGAGGTCTAGCAATTATGGCGTACATATGTATAAATCTTCGATAGTATCCACAATGTCCCATAAATGCTTGAACTTCCTTAGCCGTCTTAGGTCTTGGTAAATCCAGAATTACTTTAATTTTGTCTTCATCAGTTGAGATTCCGTTTTTAGAGACAATATGTCCTAATATTTTCCCTTGTCTAACCATGAAGACACATTTTTCAGGGTTAAGGCATACTCGATATTGTCGACATTTAGCAAAGATCTTTTGTAGTTCAGGGATGTGCTCCGATCGTATAGCTGAATAAGTACAAAGATCATCCACATATACCTCCATACTTTTTCTCAGAAATTCCTTGAACACATGACACATCAATCTTTGGAAGGTAGCTGGAGCATTTGTTAAACCAAAAGGCATGACTCTAAAGGCGTATACTCCCCATTCAGTTGCGAAAGCTGTTTTATGTTGGTCCTCAGGAGCAATGGCTACCTGATTATACCCTGAAAAGCCATCCAGAAAGCTATAAACTTCCTTCCCTGCTACCCTTTCCAAGAGATGATCTGTGATTGGTAAAGGGTAACTATCCCTTATCGTCGCGGCATTTACTTTCTTCAAATTGATGCACACTCTTAACTTTCCATTCTTTTTCGGTACAACCACCAAGGGTGACACCCATTCCGTGTGCTCAATTTCGTATATAAATCCAGCATCTAGTAATTTGTCTATTTCGTCCTTTATTTTTGCTGAATACACATCATTGTAGGTATATGGTCTTTGTTTAGAAGGTTTGGCTTCGGATGTCATGGGAATTCTATGCGCACATATAGAAGGGTCGACTCCTTTCAAGTCCTTATAGGTCCAAGCAAAGACATCCCGATATTCTCTTATGAGACGAATTAACTCTTCTTCTTCCTCTAATGACACATCCTGTCCTATGAATGTACATCGTTCTTCTCCTTCTTCTACAGTTACTACTATCTTCTTGGTTTGTTCCTTATTATCATATGCTATTCCCGGCTGTGCCTCTCTTTTAGGCATTTGAATAGCGATTTTTCTCTCCTCCACTTCATATTTTTTAAAGTGAGCTGGTACCTCAAATTGGTCTTGGAGTTTATTTTCTTCATCTTCTGTTTCTCTTTCAAGTTCTAATTCCCCCTTCTGTGTGAGTTCCTGGTGTTTTTCCTTGGCTGTAATATTTATGTTGGTGGTACTACTCCCTAGATCCCTTGGTTCGGGCTCCATTTCAATGCTCTCATAGTCCTCCTTCCAGTCTTTCTCGATCACTTCACCTTCTTCAGCTTCCTGAAGGACTACCACATACAGGCTCACATCATAACCCTCCTCATCGATGCATTCGTTCATGGTCACTACTTCTTCGTTTACACAGACATCGAGGGTCGCTAAAATTTCCATCCAACCGTGTGGTTCAAATTCTTCATCCGGAAATACTTGTGGCATGTAAGCTGGATCTTGTACAGACCTAGTTATTCCTTGTTTCTGCTGCCATCCTTTTCTTCTCTCCTCTTCCTTCTTTGCAGTTTGGCATATCCATAAATGAGTGTCCTCGTTCATCCAAGATTGATCACTAGAACCTATGCTATGAATTGATTGATCGTCTTCCTCCTTATGAATTTGATTCCATTGTAGAGGTGGAACATCTTGATAAGTGTACGTATGTAGGTTAATTCTAGTGGTGGTTCCTTCATGTTGTAGGTATACCGCGTCTTTTCCCCAATCCTGCACAACCTTTAACTGTCTCATGAAAGGCCTTCCCAGAATCATTTCATAATTGCTTGGCCTTTCGAAGTGACATATTGCTAAAGTGTGTTCGAATTCCACTCCACACGTAGTGAAGACTACTCGCTCCAACAATCCTAATGGTCTCTCCGTATGTCCATCTGCCATTTGTATTTTCATGCGCGTCGATCTTAATGCTGGTTGTCCCCATTTCTCCCAAATTTCTTTGGTAGCAATGCCAACACCAGCTCCTGAATCTAATATGGCTTTGGTTGTATAACCCCTAAAGGTAATTGGAAGGCAGGTATTTCCTTCATCTCCCTCACTAAAGTCTCCTACCTTGTCCACTGGAATTCTCACCGTGTTAACTTCGTCTGCTATTTCTTTCTTTTCCTCTTTGACCTCCCATTGATCGATTAATTTTTCCTTCAAATGTGGTTTTACCTTTAACAGTTCTTCGAATGTTAGGGTACAAGGAATTTTCACCTTTCTAAGGCGTTGTATGATCTCAGATGTTTGGACTGATGGGTTCGTTTCTTGTTTCCTCATTGAGGGAATGCGATAAAGTTCTGAATTGTGTTCGTACTCCCCTGTGTAATTGGGTAGTTCATTTACATCTTCTTCTCCTTGGTTACTTGCATCCATCGGTAAAATTTCTTCTGAATTTAGTTCTGGTATTGAACCCTCTATTTCATCTCCTGCTTCTAGTTCTTCAAAGGGTGGTTCAATTCCTTCCACTTTCTTCCATTTGTCCTCTTGAACTCGTTCCCATAGATCTTTAGTCCATTCTTCTTCTACCTCGGGAACTATGGATCCTTCCTTTCTCTCATTATCCCGTTCGTCATTCTGTGTTCTACTTACTTCAGGCTTTTCCTGAGTGTTTACACACTCTTGGAACTCTCCTTCAGAAATTCGGGTCTTGGGTAAAGGCGATGCAGGTTTTTCTAAGGTCTGTTGTGCAACTTCTATCAATTTTTTGCAGATCTCCAGTCTTTCCTTTTCTAAGTCGCCTCTTGGATATTCTCTCTCGTGTTGTTCTATGGTAGGTCCTGCTCTTATTCGTGCCTTGTATGCCTGAATCCACATGGCTAATTCTTCAGGCATAGGATCTGCTAACACTGATCCTACCTCCTCTTTTCTGTACTGTTCATTCTTATTCTCTTCTTTCCTCTTCAGTTCTTCCTTTGGTTTTTGTTTGTTCTCCTCCTTTTCCTTCTTTTGTAATAACTTCTTTTCTTTTATCCTATCCCTTCGGTGCTTCCATCTTTGGGACCTTTTACTTGCAATACTTTTCTCCGGCTCTTCTGAGTCTTCAACTCTTTGAGGAATGGGTGTGTCCCTCTCCTTGTCGCTTTGATTATTCTCATCCGTTTTATCAGGGGTCTCTCTGGCTTTGGCTCTCGTTATTGCTTTCAATGGTACTGTGTACTCTTTATCACTCCCTGATGATTCAATCACTTCTATTACGTTGATTTGCACGTTAGATGTAACCTTGTTAGGATTCTTGGGGCAGTCTCTGAAAAGGTGTTCCTTACCACAATCACTACAGTAGCCTTCCCAGACTCGTTGTGGTGGTGGTGGATTTGGCCATGTGCATTCTCTGATGTAATGATCACCTCCACATCTGTAGCATGGTCCTCTGGGTACAGGCGGTCTGTTTATGGGTCGGGGTGGTATGGTTGCTCTAGGAGCCGTGTACATTAATGACACATAGTCCTGCTCATATCCGTATGAACTATCTGGTACTTCCATGCCATAGGCATATGGTTCATATAGCTGTCCATATTCCATCATTGAGCTTTCATAATTAGGATATGTTCCTTGACTAGGGTCATAAAACGAGTCATATGGTTCATTACTAGTCAAAGGTGTGGCTGGGACTATAGCTCTCACTAGGTTTTCTTCAGGTTGGGCAATTTTGACTGGAACAATGTTCTGAGGATGGGGCGGTTGTTGTCCTAGTACTGGCTGTGGTTGGGTGTATCCTTGATATGCATCTGGTCGTGGCACTGGTGCTTGCGGCTGATAAGTAGGATATCTAACGGCTTCACCTCCCTGATCTCTCTGAGGGTATCCGAACGGTCTCATGTATTGCTGTGCAGGTCTCGCTTGCCTATTGTAGGGACAATTTTCTGTGCTGTGATTTGTGTATTTTTGTTCTATATTGCAAAATTGTAGAGGTCCTGGGACAGTGGGTCTATTATAAGCATAAGCCGGTGGTGGGGCTACACCCCTAGTACACAAGTGAGAAGGATGATCACCTCCGCAGTGCATACACCTTCTGAGCATGGGAACTCTCATTGGGGGGTAGTTCCTCTGTCCTTGAACGTTCAATTTTTTTGCTAACAAATCGGCTATTTCCTCTACATGATTTTTAGGAATTGATGTGTTACTGGCCGAATCTTCACTTTTCGAGCTTCCTTGAGGTATTTTCAGGTCCTCTGCTAGGTTATCTTCTAAATCTATGCATTCCTTCATGCATTCTTGCAAAGTCTGAACCCTTTTTACATACACCAAGGATCTTAAGGATCCGTTCAATAATCCCTCCAAAAACAATGACACCATTTTATTTTGTGTCGGCCTCTCTTCCACTGGGCATCTGTCTACGTATTGCTTGAATCTTCTGGCAGCCAATCTCACTGACTCTGTAGGGGCTTGTTTGAAGCTATGGATTAAGGATGAAGAATTGTTTTTGATTCCTGATTTAGTAAATTCTTCAATCATTTCTTGGTATACCTGCTCCATGTTCTGAAAAGTATTAGGGTCCAATGGCTGAAACCATGCCAATGCTGTGTCTGACAGTGTAAGACCAAAGGACTCATATTGAATCAAAAAGTCTTCCACCTGTTCGGCTCTGATTACTTGTTTAATTTCAGCTATATGATTGTAAGGTTCACTAGAGCCATCATAGTGATTTCTCATGCATTTAGCAACTTGGATTGGCCTTAACCTTCTTCCTGCCTCGGGTGGTCTAGGCATCACTGGGAAAATCGGTCTTCCTATGGGTATGCCTGGTCCTCTTACTACCGGAGGTCTGACTGGAGCATGAATTCCATGTCTTGTATCAATAGTTGGTTGAGGTCGGTAGTTAGGGTTATTTGCAGGCATAGCAAACTGTACATGTGGTCTAACTGGTATTTGTGTTTGTTGTGTTTGTTGTGTTTGTTGTGTTTGGCCCGATTGCTGGTATGAATCATTATGGGATGCTCCAAGTGGATGTCTTGAAGTAGTGGCTTGGTCCCTAGGGGGAAACACTGGGATATTCTGATATTTCAACTCAGCTCTTTCTGCTTCTGTTAAGGGCCAATATCTTCTCTGATTCTTGTCCAGATATGTGATGATGGTGGAGAAATCAAGATCTTGCAACTCATAGATGGTGACTGGGTTAGGAGCAGCTTCCCAAATAGAAGAATGTGCTCTAAGGAGATGCTCCATCCCATTGATCAAATATACATCCATTAAGGTGTCGTCTTGGGGAATCAGATCTCCTCTCCATATTCTTGCAACTGTAGACCTTCCTCTAGGTGTAGTTACTTGCTCCTCATTCCCTCCTCCATTCAAGTGTGAAGCATTATTTTCTTCACCAATTTCATTAATGTTCTCTGGGTGTTCTGTTACAACATATTGAATGTCTCTTTTGTCCATGTAGAATCCTCCCACGTACTTGACTGCTGGTCTAGGCACTATGTAAGCTTCTGAAGCTTTCCTTAACCTGGCCACTGATCTGTTTAGACCATCCACATAAATAGGGATCTCATTTTGGTTGGTGTTCACATACTCCAAAGAGGTCATGTACTCTCCCTCAATGATTGACATCATGCCAATCATGGGCACCGTGTTCTGCATGTCTTCTGAAGCCATGGGAATTTCTTCCTCTGACTCACTGGATGTCTCCGAGTAATGTGAACGGTTACTTGGCTCTGCCACACTACCTACAGAAGAGATTACACTTCTTCGGCTTCCTAGGGTTCTTCCGGATCTCAGGTTCATCCACTTCACAGCTTAGGTCAGCCCTTTCTAACCTCCTAGCCTCTGGGATTCTTCACCAAAGGTCGGGGTTTTTAGAAAACTATGGCAAGGAAAGGACTAAAGAAGAATTCCTTCCCAGTCACGATACTTGACTCCCAAATCTCACGACACACGATCTCTGGCTAACAACGATATCTCGGCTAAAACGATCTCTGATCTGAAACGATACACAATACTGATCAGATATCGCGATCTCTGAGGACCAAACGATACACGATATCTCACAAAATGATACCTCAGAAACGATCTCTAGCAGACGATCGCTGACAAGACGATACACGATATTTGGTAAGTATCGCGATCTCTGAGACGCGATACACGATACTCGTCCCAAACGATACTTCTTACAGACGATACTTGAGTCCACGATACACGATATTTCAGATCCACGATACACGATCTCTGAACTGAAACGATCGACGATATGAATAGAACCACCCTTAGGGCAGAACCACCCCAAGGTGTAGGAGCTAGAATACACCCAGTAAAACCCGGTTTTCCCATCATAATTCGACCCCTAAAGCTCGGTAGAATACTGAGACCAATCCAATTGGCCAAATGTATGCGAAATTATTACGATGGCACAGGAGAGCCGTATGACCACATTGCAAAATTCAAGCAAGCATTGCGAGCGGAGCAAGTGGGTGACTTTTTCGTGCAATATGAATCCTTTGGGCTAACCCTCACAGGAATAGCCTTAACTTGGTTTCAATACTTGGATCCAAATTGCTTTGGTCATATCGAACAATTCTTCCAAGAACTTATTTGGGAATTCACTAAGCGAGGGATCAAACACAATTCATCATCCTTAATACATAGTTTCAAACAAGCTCCTAATGAGACAATAAAAAATGTAGCACGAAGATTTAATCAATACATATCCCGATGCCCTGTGATAGAGAGACCTTCTCAGCAAAAAATGATATCCCTATTTTTAGAAGGTCTAACCAATGGAACATTGAGAATCTTAGTATACGTAAAACGATGGCAAAACCTAAGTGAGTGTCTTCAGGAGTGCATAGATTTGGAAGACAACTTAGCTGAGGATCTCAAAACCACACAAGATTCTACCAAGTCAGAGGATACAAGGAGCAATGAAACTTCTAGTTCGAGTTATGTGGAGGAAGCGGCAGAGTTAGTGGCCAAGAAATTAGGGGTACAAGGACAAAGGAACTACCAAAACTCTTCCTTGAGAGTGCCAATGTTAGGAAGTTGCACACATTGTGGTGGAGATCATCCATCTCATGTTTGCACCAGAGAAGGATTAGGGTTATCAGAACCTTACCCTCACGATAGACAACCAACCCAGGAGCCTAACATGTACTCTTATAGTGAGAAAAAGTACATCAACTACAACACCAAAAACTATCCAATGAATAGATAGTCACGACCGTTTGTACCACCCCAATGTAGACCATACGAGTACCCTCCTAGAGAACAAGGCAGAGAAGTTCCTAGGTATAACCCATGTCCAGGACCACGAGGAGCAACTAGACCATATGAACATGGAGGATATAGCCAACCTCAATCTATACCAGGACAACAACCACCACACCCACTAGCTCTCATACAAGGGCAAAACATCACAATACAAGTTGTTTGTCTTGAGTGTGGCAAAGAACAACTCCTGAGAGATTGTCTCGGACATCCCTCTAGTGCACCAATGGTTACACCTGTTAATGTAGCAGGCCTAGTAGGGGATTCAAGTTCCAGTAGTGAGAATGTGGCTCCTATACATGTAGTTACTAGGGCACAAGCCTTACAAAAAGCTAAACTAGCTGAGCAATCAGAGCCAAGTGAGTCAAGAGGGCCTAGTAAGAGAAAAACAGGAACATGGAAGGATACTAGAGAGAAAGCCAATCGTAAGTGGACCAAAAAGTTATCCGAACTAGAAGAAAGCTTGAAAGATGCAAAAACAAAAATAGAAGATATTGGCTCTCAAAGCCCCTCGCATGTCAAAACTCCATCCACACCACCTCATCCCCACCCACCAACCACTATAAATAAACCACAACCAGGATCTGTTCTTGCAGATCCAACCCCAGAAGACTTGGACATGATGTTCAAGGCATACCAGGCTCGACTTCAAAGAGCTACCCTAGAGAAGATTTAGAGATTGAACAGACAAAAATGTGCATAAAAATGGTGGAACTAGCTCAAGCTATGTTTGAGGCCAATCAATCGTTCAATCAGACAAATGCTAGTACACCGGGTTTGCACTTCTAGGGCTTACTAGATAGATTAGAGCAGTTGGTAAATATACCGCAAGTTTCTTTACCTCCACAATCTCAACCAACTATTGAAAGAGAAAGCTCATCACCAAAGGAAGTCTATGTTCCTGACTCCATAAATGAGGGAGAGCCTCTTTCAATTCAACAACACTCTCAAAAGTTCTTGCGAGAAATACAAGAAGAGAAATGGGCAAAGGAGAAGGATAATCCCCCTCCTATTCTTGAGATTGATGATCTTCATGACCAATTTCCCCAAGACATCCCATCTATCTATGGAGACCAAACAAAGCAACAAGAAGATGGACGATTAGATTTTGAATCTAATTCTTTACAAGAGTTGCCACATTTCACAGGCCCATGGGAATATGAATCTCTTTAGATCAGAGCTCCCATGATATTGGTAAGAAATGAAGACTCAGTGGTTCCAAGAAACATTGACGTTGTGAAGAACACTAAGTTTCATTGTCATCTCACTATAGAAGAGCTGCTCAAAGAAAACCTGAGCTCTAGAATCATGTGAAGGATCACGTTCCAGAACTTGATTCCAATATGCTAAAAGTAGGCTCTAAGCAAAAAGTTCTAGAGATACCTCTAGACAAAATAGGGACAGGAGTGAAGGTGAGGAAGGTAAAACTTATCTTCCAATCACCTACCAAGGTTACACAACCAAAGCGATCATAGACTCAGGTGCTGGTGTTGCTATTGCAACCACCTCCTTGTGGAAGCAATGTGGTAAACCCGCATTAAGACCAACTAGAATGAAGCTTCAGATGGCTGACGACCATGTCGAAAGACCTCTAGGATTGCTAGAAGGGATAACTCTAACCAATTGTGGTGTAGAGTTTGCGCACACCTTTGCTATATGTGACTTTGGTAAAACTAATACCTACAAAATGATCCTAGGAAGGCCCTTCCTACGACAACTGCAGGTTGTATAGGATTGGGGAACCAACTCCTTATACTTGCAGCACTTAGGGGTCACAACCAAGGTCAATTTGAAGGATTACACCTTCGGAGATGTACCACCCCTACAGTGGAATCCTATCCACAAGGAGCAAGAAGATTCAATCTCTATGCATTCTAAAAGTTCATCTGATACATCTTGGATGCATGAAGATACTCATTTGTGGATGTGCAAGGTCGCAAAGGAAGAGGAAAAATGCCTAAAGCAAGAGAAGAAGGAACTTCTCAAGGTAATAGACCAGTTAAAGACCCAACCTATACACCAATGATCTTTCTAGATGAGGAATTTGAGCCTCATGGTTGGGCAAAAATCTTAGCCACCATGGACATTGCTATCAATGAAGAACAATGGACACCTCATTGTGATGAGGAGGGTGTGTTGGCCTAAGCATCAACTTAGGGACTTGCGGAGAAAGAGACTATACCCCAATCCCCTCCACAAGTGCATATAGTGGGGATACACGCTTTTAATTATCAATCCAAAGAGTATACAAACCTAGCCGAGTGTATGAGGACATGCAATCATGTAATGATCAATGCAAATGAACTACTCAAAGAGTACAATCAAGGTAAATACTTATCCAAACAAGCTTCAACTGTCGGTTATGGCGAAACGATACTTGGTGCAGCAGCCGTCAGTATTTTGGACTTTTCTCCCAGCTCCGAACTCCAAATATAGAGAATAGCATATGCGTTTCGAAGCTCTCGAGAAGACGCATCCAATGGCAGTGGTTTCACTCAATTCTGACGCTCCTACTTCAAGTTATGGTCAAAATACTGAGTCGCGGGAATACTTTCCTACACTTCAGCACTTCCTACACGTCGCACACACCTTACCTACAGCAAAAAAACAGCTCTCATGGATAGACAACACTCACAAGCACTCTTTCCAAGCAATACACATGCATACAAGCTCACGAAGAAGAAGATAAGGAGTGAAGAAGACACAAATTCGAATTTCTGTGCTCTCTATTCTCACAATGGCAAAAAGTTCTTTACAAAGAGTCACATTTGACTTATATACCTGTGCCCTAAAAATGGTCCTTTCACACAAGAGACCGGCACTTTATTCACTAAAAGACTAATTTCCTACTATTTTACATGGGTAAGTCTTCTAATCTTCTATGGGGATGCATCTGGAGGACTCCTCTAGTGCCTTTACAACGGAAAATATATTACAAGAACGATTATGATACAAAAATATGATGTCCAAATCGGAAAAATTTTGGGGCCCGTCTTTTTTCTGCTTTGTACTTCTTTAGCTCTGCAACACTCTCCCCCTCTTCGTCTCTGTCGTCCCTTGACAGGCTTTGCTTCTTGTCTTCAGTTTGTTTTGGTGTTTTCTCTGGACTCCGTTGTTGTTTCTCTTGACTAGCCTGTCTATAATGATGACCTTGAATGTTTAAATTTACCTGCCCTTGCATATATTGATGTGTTTCTTCGAGAGCCGCGGACAGATCTCTCTTGTAATTGGCACTTGTGTTGTCGTGATCTTCGGTAAGAGATGAGTTCTCTTTGATTGTGGTGTAGCTTGGGCTTCCTCCTCCCGTAAGCGCTTCGTACCCCTCATGGGTTTTTGTGTGCTCGTTCCCGCTTCTTCAACCATAGCTACTGATTTCTTTTTCTTAGGGACTGTAGCTGATTTTGCATACTTGGCTAGCCCTTCTGAGGTTGGCATCTCTCTCAACAATTCTTCATTTCTAGAGCTTCATATATCAGTAATGTGAGAGCCGAGCTGCCATCAAAAAATTTCTTCTGGCTCCATTTCTTTTGGGCTTCAAATAATCTTTCTTGGACATACCCTGTTAAATTGATTTTGTTTCCCATCTGCCTCATAGCATGTGATAATAGTTGGACTACTATCTTCTGTGGAGCAGTGTATCTGTGCATATTGGGGAAGCAGAAATGTTGATGCACCAGACGGACAGCATCTTCTATGTCAATTCTGTTTATCTCCAAGAATGATCTTTTCTTGGGATCATGGCATTCGTCTTTGACACTAGTAATTCCTGTTTGCTTCCATCCAAAAGCCTTATTGATTAACTCATGGGTGAATTGGATTGTCTTCCAAGCTCCGACTTTATCCAAAACTCGTGCTTCGGGAACTGAGATCTTTGTTGCAGCAGGTTGCATGGTATTCATTACTTGTGCACATCTCTGAAAATCTAGAACATATATTGGCAATTTGATAAATGCCTCTAGGCCCGCTTGTGTCCAGACATCTTCAATATGAGGTAATCCTTGTATTATTGTCTTGAAATCTTGTGACATAATTGGAAAGTAGTGATCTGTATCCATTATCTTGATAGTTGCCATGAAGATGAGCTCTGCCACTGGTTGATCATCCCGGAACCAGTGACCTCTTGCTTTTGTAATGGACTCGAGTGGGAAAAGCTGGACCTCTTCCTGTTGCGTAGAGTCTGAATCAGTAGACGCCATCTGCACTCAATATAGAGTATGAATTAGTCGCCATATATTATCATAAATCCTCCTTTGTTTATTTGTAATAAGCTCGATATTGCTCCGAGTGAATGGTGTCGTCCTCTTTCCCGTGGGTGTGAGAAAGGTAATACCTGGATTTTTCACATATTTATGTATTTTTATAATTTCATCTGAAAAGGAAAACAGAAAAGTTAGTTTATAGCCGAAGCGGTTATAATAATATATATATATATATATATATATATATATATATATATAATTTGTTAGTCTAAGTACAAGTGCTCTCCTATTTCCCCGTGAGGACAATGTGCTTGACTATCCTGAAATTGAAGAAGGATGTGCCGAATGCTTGGCCTTGTAATGTGGCCCTATCATGCATACTTTTGGTATTGGCAATTCCATATGTGTGCAATTGGAAGTAGTTTGATGATACAAGCTGTTTGTTTTGTCTTTCGGTATCCAAATCTGTTGTTTTATGTTGGGCTGTTGTATGTTGCCCACTTCTACTGGATGTGGCTCTCTTCTTCTCGTCTGTCTGTTTGATCTGATTTATAAATCTCGAAATGGCTCGGGTGGCTATCACCGGCTCCTTCTTTCTCCAGTAACTCCTTTTTGTGGTTGTTTTGCCTGTGGACTATATTGGTTCTTCCAGTGTTGAGGATCATTATTCCGACTTAGTTTCTTGGTAGCGCATGACTTAGGAATCCAGATTTGCGAACGATCCTGTTGAGCGGCTACTACTTTCTTTGGGATCCATATTGTAGCAGTTCGTTGATGACTTCGTTGTTCCGACTGAGTTGGTTTTCTTCTTTGATTGTTTGTTCTGATGTCGGTTGTGCTTCTGTCGTCGAAGATACTCTTCCACTTGATCTTTCTTTATCCACGCTTGGTTAGAGTATGGAATAGGGTATATTTTTAATAGGTACAGGTTTTGAAGTACACAGGGGACTAGTCTCTCTTATGCATGGTGCTTCTGTGAGGTGGGTTTCAGATAGATTGACACTCTCATGACTTGCTAGACTTGAACATGGTGTGCAAGCAGAATTCAATGTGTCATCACATATAGTACTCGATGAAGGTGTCTCTATAGTGCTAGTGATCGTACATTCAGGACTTTGTTCATTAGGATGAACTGTTTGCTCTATGCTCGCAGATTTAATTGGTCGTTATCTAGTAAACTGAATACTTCACGATGTCCTATCCTGGCTGAGATGTATCCTAACGCAAATTGAATGGTCACCTCGTATTCGTAAATCCAGTCTTGTCCTAACACTATCTCCTCAAGTAAATCTTGATCATGACACACTAATAGCTTTTGTTCCAGAGTGTTGTTGCCAAGATGCAGAAGTAAGGTAATCTCACCTATGCATTGAGTAATCGTTCCTCCTATTCCTATCAATTGGGCCATCGATGGGCGTACTGTCTCCTTGAGTTTTTGGGTCAAAGAAAGCTTGATACAGCTTACAGCAGCTCCGGTGTCAATGAGAGCATTCACCAAGTGGTACTCAGTTTTTCCTGCCCCCAAATTTAAATATGGTTGCGTTCTCTGAGATCCTAGGTTTTGAATGGCTCTAACATTAGCCATCGGGATGAGTTCTTCTCCTAGTCGATATCTCTCATCTCGTTCTCTCATCCACTCCTTCCGTTTCTTTATTCTTTCCAATGCTTCCTGTCTCGCTTCTTCTCGTATCCTTTCCTCTTCTATGCGTCTATTCTTGCCTTTGATTAATCGAGACATTGTTTCTTCGGTCAGTGGTTCTAGATATTTTTTTACTCTACATCCGCTGATATAGTTTGGTAATACATCTCCATCTAGAGTTGCTAAGCTGATGGCTCCACTTGTAGATATACGATTAATGATTAAGGGGCCATATCCTCTCTTCTGCAACTTCTTAGCATGTTGTTTCAAGGTATATACCAAAACTAAATCTCCTTCCTTCAAATTTTTGTCCTTAATGTGCGCATCAAAATAGGCTTTTTGTCGTCGTTTAGCAGCATAAATGCCTGCTACTGCTTGTAACCTAGTTTCGTGAAGCTTTTCTATTTGATCCAATTGAGCTGATAGTTCATGGCCTGTCCACTCATAGGTAGTTGCTACTCTCAGAGTGGGAATTAAGAAATCAATTGGCAAAATAGCATTTTGTCCATACACTAAGTTAAAAGGAGTAGTGCCTATGGCGGTTTTATAGGCTACTCGGAATGCCCATAAAGCATGATGTAACTGCTTATCCCAATCTGATCTACCATTGTTAACGATTTTGGTGAGAACTGTACACAAGATTTTATTAGAACTTTCGGCTTGTCCATTGGCTTGCGGGTGATAAGGAGCGGATTTCTTATGAATTACCAAGAATTCATTCAATAAAGCTTCTATCACTTCATTCACAAAGTGCGTACCTCTATCACTCACAATTTCTATGGGTAGTCCAAATCTAGTGAAAATGTTTTCAAAGAGAAACTTAGCCGTGGTTCTTGCGTCATTTTTCTTGGTTGCTTTTGCTTCAACCCATTTGGTCAGATAATCAGTGGCTACAATTATATATTCAGCACGGGATCCTTTCGCTGGTGGGCTAATAGGTCCTATGAAGTCTATTCCCCATTTCGTGAAAGCTCTGGCACTCATCATGGGTCTAAGTGGCATCTCATCTCTTCTAATTGGATATTTCGTTCGTTGACAAGTATTGCACCGTCGCACATATGTTGCGGCATCTTGGTGTAGAGTTGGCCACCACATTCCAGCAAAGAGGATCATTTTTGCTGTTTTATCTGCAGAGAAGTGTCCACCTGCAGCTCCTGTATGAGCCATCTCTAAAACAGAAAGATACTCTTCTTCGTGAATGCACATTCGTAATTGGTTATCTTTCCCTCGTTTAAAGGGTTGTTTTCCTATAATGGCATAATCCTTACTTTGTTCTTCAAGTGCACGTTTCCTCGCTGAAGTAGCTCCTTCGGGGTATTCCTGAGTTTTTAAGAACTTCACCAGAGGCATGCTCCATCTTGGTGCTATTGTAGAATAGCATAAGGTAGAGTTCTCTTCTGGGATTTGTTCTTGACAGGTCTGACAGGTTGACACATAGTTATGTGCATCTCTTTGCATGGTTGGCCAATATATGCCAAATCTCTTGAGAGTTTGCCACGTTCCATTTGCATTCAAATGAGTTTTCCATTGGTTTATGTGAGCTTTCTGAAGCCACATTTCTTGTTCCTCTTCTTCCACACATCTCATTAATAATCCGCTTGAATCCTGGTGATACAAGCTTCCCGCAATGATGTGAAGATTTTTAGTCTTCCATAGGTCTTGGGTTGGGTTTGGCGTGATCCCATCTTTAGGTCGATGAGTAAGTATAGGGATCAACTTTTCTGCCCATTGAGGACATACTTCCAGGTTAAAAAGGTACGTATCAGGCAGATCATCGGGTACTCCTATGGGTGGTTCTCCATGGGTCATTCTTGATAAGTGGTCTGCTCTTATGTGGGTATTTCCTTTCTTGACTACTACTTCAAAATCAAATTCCATTAGCAATAAAAACCATCGTACTAGTCTTCCAGTATTACAAGGCTTGTTGACTAAGTACAATAGGGCTTGATGATCAATGAAGAATTTGAATTTGTTTGCCAACAGGTAATGTCTGAACTTTTTGACTGCGTACACCATCCCTAGGCCTTCTCTCTCCGTGGTGGTATAATTGCGCTCTGCTTGATTTAACTGTCTACTGGCATAGGCTATAGGGTGGTCTAATTTTCCTGTGTCCGCAGGTTGAGCTAAGATGCAACCAATGGCAAACTTGGATGCATCCACATGAATGTGAAACGGCTTATTCCAGTTAGGGACTCAAAGGATTGGTGCTGAACTCAATCGCTTCTTTAACTCATTGAAGGCTCTCTCGCATTCTTCGGTCCAATTAAATAGAGTCAATAATGCATAAAGAGGTCTAGCAATTATGGCGTACATATGTATAAATCTTCGATAGTATCCACAATGTCCCATAAATGCTTGAACTTCCTTAGCCGTCTTAGGTCTTGGTAAATCCAGAATTACTTTAATTTTGTCTTCATCAGTTGAGATTCCGTTTTTAGAGACAATATGTCCTAATATTTTCCCTTGTCTAACCATGAAGACACATTTTTCAGGGTTAAGGCATACTCGATATTGTCGACATTTAGCAAAGATCTTTTCTAGTTCAGGGATGTGCTCCGATCGTATAGCTGAATAAGTACAAAGATCATCCACATATACCTCCATACTTTTTCTCAGAAATTCCTTGAACACATGACACATCAATCTTTGGAAGGTAGCTGGAGCATTTGTTAAACCAAAAGGCATGACTCTAAAGGCGTATACTCCCCATTCAGTTGCGAAAGCTGTTTTATGTTGGTCCTCAGGAGCAATGGCTACCTGATTATACCCTGAAAAGCCATCCAGAAAGCTATAAACTTCCTTCCCTGCTACCCTTTCCAAGAGATGATCTGTGATTGGTAAAGGGTAACTATCCCTTATCGTCGCGGCATTTACTTTCTTCAAATTGATGCACACTCTTAACTTTCCATTCTTTTTCGGTACAACCACCAAGGGTGACACCCATTCCGTGTGCTCAATTTCGTATATAAATCCAGCATCTAGTAATTTGTCTATTTCGTCCTTTATTTTTGCTGAATACACATCATTGTAGGTATATGGTCTTTGTTTAGAAGGTTTGGCTTCGGATGTCATGGGAATTCTATGCGCACATATAGAAGGGTCGACTCCTTTCAAGTCCTTATAGGTCCAAGCAAAGACATCCCGATATTCTCTTATGAGACGAATTAACTCTTCTTCTTCCTCTAATGACACATCCTGTCCTATGAATGTACATCGTTCTTCTCCTTCTTCTACAGTTACTACTATCTTCTTGGTTTGTTCCTTATTATCATATGCTATTCCCGGCTGTGCCTCTCTTTTAGGCATTTGAATAGCGATTTTTCTCTCCTCCACTTCATATTTTTTAAAGTGAGCTGGTACCTCAAATTGGTCTTGGAGTTTATTTTCTTCATCTTCTGTTTCTCTTTCAAATTCTAATTCCCCCTTCTGTGTGAGTTCCTGGTGTTTTTCCTTGGCTGTAATATTTATGTTGGTGGTACTACTCCCTAGATCCCTTGGTTCGGGCTCCATTTCAATGCTCTCATAGTCCTCCTTCCAGTCTTTCTCGATCACTTCACCTTCTTCAGCTTCCTGAAGGACTACCACATACAGGCTCACATCATAACCCTCCTCATCGATGCATTCGTTCATGGTCACTACTTCTTCGTTTACACAGACATCGAGGGTCGCTAAAATTTCCATCCAACCGTGTGGTTCAAATTCTTCATCCGGAAATACTTGTGGCATGTAAGCTGGATCTTGTACAGACCTAGTTATTCCTTGTTTCTGCTGCCATCCTTTTCTTCTCTCCTCTTCCTTCTTTGCAGTTTGGCATATCCATAAATGAGTGTCCTCGTTCATCCAAGATTGATCACTAGAACCTATGCTATGAATTGATTGATCGTCTTCCTCCTTATGAATTTGATTCCATTGTAGAGGTGGAACATCTTGATAAGTGTACGTATGTAGGTTAATTCTAGTGGTGGTTCCTTCATGTTGTAGGTATACCGCGTCTTTTCCCCAATCCTGCACAACCTTTAACTGTCTCATGAAAGGCCTTCCCAGAATCATTTCATAATTGCTTGGCCTTTCGAAGTGACATATTGCTAAAGTGTGTTCGAATTCCACTCCACACGTAGTGAAGACTACTCGCTCCAACAATCCTAATGGTCTCTCCGTATGTCCATCTGCCATTTGTATTTTCATGCACGTCGGTCTTAATGCTGGTTGTCCCCATTTCTCCCAAATTTCTTTGGTAGCAATGCCAACACCAGCTCCTGAATCTAATATGGCTTTGGTTGTATAACCCCTAAAGGTAATTGGAAGGCAGGTATTTCCTTCATCTCCCTCACTAAAGTCTCCTACCTTGTCCACTGGAATTCTCACCGTGTTAACTTCGTCTCCTATTTCTTTCTTTTCCTCTTTGACCTCCCATTGATCGATTAATTTTTCCTTCAAATGTGGTTTTACCTTTAACAGTTCTTCGAATGTTAGGGTACAAGGAATTTTCACCTTTCTAAGGCGTTGTATGATCTCAGATGTTTGGACTGATGGGTTCGTTTCTTGTTTCCTCATTGAGGGAATGCGATAAAGTTCTGAATTGTGTTCGTACTCCCCTGTGTAATTGGGTAGTTCATTTACATAATCTTCTCCTTGGTTACTTGCATCCATCGGTAAAATTTCTTCTGAATTTAGTTCTGGTATTGAACCCTCTATTTCATCTCCTGCTTCTAGTTCTTCAAAGGGTGGTTCAATTCCTTCCACTTTCTTCCATTTGTCCTCTTGAACTCGTTCCCATAGATCTTTAGTCCATTCTCCTTCTACCTCGGGAACTATGGATCCTTCCTTTCTCTCATTATCCCGTTCGTCATTCTGTGTTCTACTTACTTCAGGCTTTTCCTGAGTGTTTACACACTCTTGGAACTCTCCTTCAGAAATTCGGGTCTTGGGTAAAGGCGATGCAGGTTTTTCTAAGGTCTGTTGTGCAACTTCTATCAATTTTTTGCAGATCTCCAGTCTTTCCTTTTCTAAGTCGCCTCTTGGATATTCTCTCTCGTGTTGTTCTATGGTAGGTCCTGCTCTTATTCGTGCCTTGTATGCCTGAATCCACATGGCTAATTCTTCAGGCATAGGATCTGCTAACACTGATCCTACCTCCTCTTTTCTGTACTGTTCATTCTTATTCTCTTCTTTCCTCTTCAGTTCTTCCTTTGGTTTTTGTTTGTTCTCCTCCTTTTCCTTCTTTTGTAATAACTTCTTTTCTTTTATCCTATCCCTTCGGTGCTTCCATCTTTGGGACCTTTTACTTGCAATACTTTTCTCCGGCTCTTCTGAGTCTTCAACTCTTTGAGGAATGGGTGTGTCCCTCTCCTTGTCGCTTTGATTATTCTCATCCGTTTTATCAGGGGTCTCTCTGGCTTTGGCTCTCGTTATTGCTTTCAATGGTACTGTGTACTCTTTATCACTCCCTGATGATTCAATCACTTCTATTACGTTGATTTGCACGTTAGATGTAACCTTGTTAGGATTCTTGGGGCAGTCTCTGAAAAGGTGTTCCTTACCACAATCACTACAGTAGCCTTCCCAGACTCGTTGTGGTGGTGGTGGATTTGGCCATGTGCATTCTCTGATGTAATGATCACCTCCACATCTGTAGCATGGTCCTCTGGGTACAGGCGGTCTGTTTATGGGTCGGGGTGGTATGGTTGCTCTAGGAGCCGTGTACATTAATGACACATAGTCCTGCTCATATCCGTATGAACTATCTGGTACTTCCATGCCATAGGCATATGGTTCATATAGCTGTCCATATTCCATCATTGAGCTTTCATAATTAGGATATGTTCCTTGACTAGGGTCATAAAACGAGTCATATGGTTCATTACTAGTCAAAGGTGTGGCTGGGACTATAGCTCTCACTAGGTTTTCTTCAGGTTGGGCAATTTTGACTGGAACAATGTTATGAGGATGGGGCGGTTGTTGTCCTAGTACTGGCTGTGGTTGGGTGTATCCTTGATATGCATCTGGTCGTGGCACTGGTGCTTGCGGCTGATAAGTAGGATATCTAACGGCTTCACCTCCCTGATCTCTCTGAGGGTATCCGAACGGTCTCATGTATTGCTGTGCAGGTCTCGCTTGCCTATTGTAGGGACAATTTTCTGTGCTGTGATTTGTGTATTTTTGTTCTATATTGCAAAATTGTAGAGGTCCTGGGACAGTGGGTCTATTATAAGCATAAGCCGGTGGTGGGGCTACACCCCTAGTACACAAGTGAGAAGGATGATCACCTCCGCAGTGCATACACCTTCTGAGCATGGGAACTCTCATTGGGGGGTAGTTCCTCTGTCCTTGAACGTTCAATTTTTTTGCTAACAAATCGGCTATTTCCTCTACATGATTTTTAGGAATTGATGTGTTACTGGCCGAATCTTCACTTTTCGAGCTTCCTTGAGGTATTTTCAGGTCCTCTGCTAGGTTATCTTCTAAATCTATGCATTCCTTCATGCATTCTTGCAAAGTCTGAACCCTTTTTACATACACCAAGGATCTTAAGGATCCGTTCAATAATCCCTCCAAAAACAATGACACCATTTTATTTTGTGTCGGCCTCTCTTCCACTGGGCATCTGTCTACGTATTGCTTGAATCTTCTGGCAGCCAATCTCACTGACTCTGTAGGGGCTTGTTTGAAGCTATGGATTAAGGATGAAGAATTGTTTTTGATTCCTGATTTAGTAAATTCTTCAATCATTTCTTGGTATACCTGCTCCATGTTCTGAAAAGTATTAGGGTCCAATGGCTGAAACCATGCCAATGCTGTGTCTGACAGTGTAAGACCAAAGGACTCATATTGAATAAAAAAGTCTTCCACCTGTTCGGCTCTGATTACTTGTTTAATTTCAGCTATATGATTGTAAGGTTCACTAGAGCCATCATAGTGATTTCTCATGCATTTAGCAACTTGGATTGGCCTTAACCTTCTTCCTGCCTCGGGTGGTCTAGGCATCACTGGGAAAATCGGTCTTCCTATGGGTATGCCTGGTCCTCTTACTACCGGAGGTCTGACTGGAGCATGAATTCCATGTCTTGTATCAATAGTTGGTTGAGGTCGATAGTTAGGGTTATTTGCAGGCATAGCAAACTGTACATGTGGTCTAACTGGTATTTGTGTTTGTTGTGTTTGTTGTGTTTGTTGTGTTTGGCCCGATTGCTGGTATGAATCATTATGGGATGCTCCAAGTGGATGTCTTGAAGTAGTGGCTTGGTCCCTAGGGGGAAACACTGGGATATTCTGATATTTCAACTCAGCTCTTTCTGCTTCTGTTAAGGGCCAATATCTTCTCTGATTCTTGTCCAGATATGTGATGATGGTGGAGAAATCAAGATCTTGCAACTCATAGATGGTGACTGGGTTAGGAGCAGCTTCCCAAATAGAAGAATGTGCTCTAAGGAGATGCTCCATCCCATTGATCAAATATACATCCATTAAGGTGTCGTCTTGGGGAATCAGATCTCCTCTCCATATTCTTGCAACTGTAGACCTTCCTCTAGGTGTAGTTACTTGCTCCTCATTCCCTCCTCCATTCAAGTGTGAAGCATTATTTTCTTCACCAATTTCATTAATGTTCTCTGGGTGTTCTGTGACAACATATTGAATGTCTCTTTTGTCCATGTAGAATCCTCCCACGTACTTGACTGCTGGTCTAGGCACTATGTAAGCTTCTGAAGCTTTCCTTAACCTGGCCACTGATCTGTTTAGACCATCCACATAAATAGGGATCTCATTTTGGTTGGTGTTCACATACTCCAAAGAGGTCCTGTACTCTCCCTCAATGATTGACATCATGCCAATCATGGGCACCGTGTTCTGCATGTCTTCTGAAGCCATGGGAATTTCTTCCTCTGACTCACTGGATGTCTCCGAGTAATGTGAACGGTTACTTGGCTCTGCCACACTACCTACAGAAGAGATTACACTTCTTCGGCTTCCTAGGGTTCTTCCGGATCTCAGGTTCATCCACTTCACAGCTTAGGTCAGCCCTTTCTAACCTCCTAGCCTCTGGGATTCTTCACCAAAGGTCGGGGTTTTTAGAAAACTATGGCAAGGAAAGGACTAAAGAAGAATTCCTTCCCAGTCACGATACTTGACTCCCAAATCTCACGACACACGATCTCTGGCTAACAACGATATCTCTGCTAAAACGATCTCTGATCTGAAACGATACACAATACTGATCAGATATCGCGATCTCTGAGGACCAAACGATACACGATATCTCACAAAATGATACCTCAGAAACGATCTCTAGCAGACGATCGCTGACAAGACGATACACGATATTTGGTAAGTATCGCGATCTCTGAGACGCGATACACGATACTCGTCCCAAACGATACTTCTTACAGACGATACTTGAGTCCACGATACACGATATTTCAGATCCACGATACACGATCTCTGAACTGAAACGATCGATGATATGAATAGAATCACCCTTAGGGCAGAACCACCCCAAGGTGTAGGAGCTAGAATACACCCAGTAAAACCCGGTTTTCCCATCATAATTCGACCCCTAAAGCTCGGTAGAATACTGAGACCAATCCAATTGGCCAAATGTATGCGAAATTATTACGATGGCACAGGAGAGCCGTATGACCACATTGCAAAATTCAAGCAAGCATTGCGAGCAGAGCAAGTGGGTGACTTTTTCGTGCAATATGAATCCTTTGGGCTAACCCTCACAGGAATAGCCTTAACTTGGTTTCAATACTTGGATCCAAATTGCTTTGGTCATATCGAACAATTCTTCCAAGAACTTATTTGGGAATTCACTAAGCGAGGGATCAAACACAATTCATCATCCTTAATACATAGTTTCAAACAAGCTCCTAATGAGACAATAAAAAATGTAGCACGAAGATTTAATCAATACATATCCCGATGCCCTGTGATAGAGAGACCTTCTCAGCAAAAAATGATATCCCTATTTTTAGAAGGTCTAACCAATGGAACATTGAGAATCTTAGTATACGTAAAACGATGGCAAAACCTAAGTGAGTGTCTTCAGGAGTGCATAGATTTGGAAGACAACTTAGCTGAGGATCTCAAAACCACACAAGATTCTACCAAGTCAGAGGATACAAGGAGCAATGAAACTTCTAGTTCGAGTTATGTGGAGGAAGCGGCAGAGTTAGTGGCCAAGAAATTAGGGGTACAAGGACAAAGGAACTACCAAAACTCTTCCTTGAGAGTGCCAATGTTAGGAAGTTGCACACATTGTGGTGGAGATCATCCATCTCATGTTTGCACCAGAGAAGGATTAGGGTTATCAGAACCTTACCCTCACGATAGACAACCAACCCAGGAGCCTAACATGTACTCTTATAGTGAGAAAAAGTACATCAACTACAACACCAAAAACTATCCAATGAATAGATAGTCACGACCGTTTGTACCACCCCAATGTAGACCATACGAGTACCCTCCTAGAGAACAAGGCAGAGAAGTTCCTAGGTATAACCCATGTCCAGGACCACGAGGAGCAACTAGACCATATGAACATGGAGGATATAGCCAACCTCAATCTATACCAGGACAACAACCACCACACCCACTAGCTCTCATACAAGGGCAAAACATCACAATACAAGTTGTTTGTCTTGAGTGTGGCAAAGAACAACTCCTGAGAGATTGTCTCGGACATCCCTCTAGTGCACCAATGGTTACACCTGTTAATGTAGCAGGCCTAGTAGGGGATTCAAGTTCCAGTAGTGAGAATGTGGCTCCTATACATGTAGTTACTAGGGCACAAGCCTTACAAAAAGCTAAACTAGCTGAGCAATCAGAGCCAAGTGAGTCAAGAGGGCCTAGTAAGAGAAAAACAGGAACATGGAAGGATACTAGAGAGAAAGCCAATCGTAAGTGGACCAAAAAGTTATCCGAACTAGAAGAAAGCTTGAAAGATGCAAAAACAAAAATAGAAGATATTGGCTCTCAAAGCCCCTCGCATGTCAAAACTCCATCCACACCACCTCATCCCCACCCACCAACCACTATAAATAAACCACAACCAGGATCTGTTCTTGCAGATCCAACCCCAGAAGACTTGGACATGATGTTCAAGGCATACCAGGCTCGACTTCAAAGAGCTACCCTAGAGAAGATTTAGAGATTGAACAGACAAAAATGTGCATAAAAATGGTGGAACTAGCTCAAGCTATGTTTGAGGCCAATCAATCGTTCAATCAGACAAATGCTAGTACACCGGGTTTGCACTTCTAGGGCTTACTAGATAGATTAGAGCAGTTGGTAAATATACCGCAAGTTTCTTTACCTCCACAATCTCAACCAACTATTGAAAGAGAAAGCTCATCACCAAAGGAAGTCTATGTTCCTGACTCCATAAATGAGGGAGAGCCTCTTTCAATTCAACAACACTCTCAAAAGTTCTTGCGAGAAATACAAGAAGAGAAATGGGCAAAGGAGAAGGATAATCCCCCTCCTATTCTTGAGATTGATGATCTTCATGACCAATTTCCCCAAGACATCCCATCTATCTATGGAGACCAAACAAAGCAACAAGAAGATGGACGATTAGATTTTGAATCTAATTCTTTACAAGAGTTGCCACATTTCACAGGCCCATGGGAATATGAATCTCTTTAGATCAGAGCTCCCATGATATTGGTAAGAAATGAAGACTCAGTGGTTCCAAGAAACATTGACGTTGTGAAGAACACTAAGTTTCATTGTCATCTCACTATAGAAGAGCTGCTCAAAGAAAAACCTGAGCTCTAGAATCATGTGAAGGATCACGTTCCAGAACTTGATTCCAATATGCTAAAAGTAGGCTCTAAGCAAAAAGTTCTAGAGATACCTCTAGACAAAATAGGGGACAGGAGTGAAGGTGAGGAAGGTAAAACTTATCTTCCAATCACCTACCAAGGTTACACAACCAAAGCGATCATAGACTCAGGTGCTGGTGTTGCTATTGCAACCACCTCCTTGTGGAAGCAATGTGGTAAACCCGCATTAAGACCAACTAGAATGAAGCTTCAGATGGCTGACGACCATGTCGAAAGACCTCTAGGATTGCTAGAAGGGATAACTCTAACCAATTGTGGTGTAGAGTTTGCGCACACCTTTGCTATATGTGACTTTGGTAAAACTAATACCTACAAAATGATCCTAGGAAGGCCCTTCCTACGACAACTGCAGGTTGTATAGGATTGGGGAACCAACTCCTTATACTTGCAGCACTTAGGGGTCACAACCAAGGTCAATTTGAAGGATTACACCTTCGGAGATGTACCACCCCTACAGTGGAATCCTATCCACAAGGAGCAAGAAGATTCAATCTCTATGCATTCTAAAAGTTCATCTGATACATCTTGGATGCATGAAGATACTCATTTGTGGATGTGCAAGGTCGCAAAGGAAGAGGAAAAATGCCTAAAAGCAAGAGAAGAAGGAACTTCTCAAGGTAATAGACCAGTTAAAGACCCAACCTATACACCAATGATCTTTCTAGATGAGGAATTTGAGCCTCATGGTTGGGCAAAAATCTTAGCCACCATGGACATTGCTATCAATGAAGAACAATGGACACCTCATTGTGATGAGGAGGGTGTGTTGGCCTAAGCATCAACTTAGGGACTTGCGGAGAAAGAGACTATACCCCAATTCCCTCACAAGTGCATATAGTGGGGATACACGCTTTTAATTATCAATCCAAAGAGTATACAAACCTAGCCGAGTGTATGAGGACATGCAATCATGTAATGATCAATGCAAATGAACTACTCAAAGAGTACAATCAAGGTAAATACTTATCCAAACAAGCTTCAACTGTCGGTTATGGCGAAACGATACTTGGTGCAGCAGCCGTCAGTATTTTGGACTTTTCTCCCAGCTCCGAACTCCAAATATAGCGAATAGCATATGCGTTTCGAAGCTCTCGAGAAGACGCATCCAATGGCAGTGGTTTCACTCAATTCTGACGCTCCTACTTCAAGTTATGGTCAAAATACTGAGTCGCGGGAATACTTTCCTACACTTCAACACTTCCTACACGTCGCACACACCTTACCTACAGCAAAAAACAGCTCTCATGGATAGACAACACTCACAAGCACTCTTTCCAAGCAATACACATGCATACAAGCTCACGAAGAAGAAGATAAGGAGTGAAGAAGACACAAATTCGAATTTCTGTGCTCTCTATTCTCACAATGGCAAAAAGTTCTTTACAAAGAGTCACATTTGACTTATATACCTGTGCCCTAAAAATGGTCCTTTCACACAAGAGACCGGCACTTTATTCACTAAAAGACTAATTTCCTACTATTTTACATGGGTAAGCTTCTAATCTTCTATGGGGATGCATCTGGAGGACTCCTCTAGTGCCTTTACAACGGAAAATATATTACAAGAACGATTATGATACAAAAATATGATGTCCAAATCGGAAAAATTTTGGGGCCCGTCTTTTTTCTGCTTTGTACTTCTTTAGCTCTGCAACAGAGGGTTATGATATTTTAGTGTTCATGTGTCAACCCGTGCTAGAAGGATGTGACTTTACTGACTTCATAGAAGAAGAAGAGAATGATGATGATCTAGAGTCCATTGTGATGGATAGTTGCTTTATTTCAAAGAAGCACTATCTAGAAGACGTAGGAGTATTTACACAAAAAGAAGACGAACCTCTCTCAAGCATCAAAACGATAAATTCAAAGAATGAAAGTGAGGATGATCAAAAGAAAAAGAAAAGAACATTAGTGAAACAGGAAGAGGAAGAACCATTGTTTGAAGTACCAGAGAATTTCAAGAAATACGAAGTTGAGGACCAAAAAATTGTGGTACGAATGCCTAAGAGAGAGGCCACAATAGGAGAAGCATATGATAACAAAGAAAAGACCAAAAAAATCGTAGTCACCATTGAAGAGAATGCAGAGAGATGTACGTACATAGAAGATGACCTAAGTAAAGAAGAGGAAGCAGAGTTGGTAGCCTTATTAAGGGAATATAGGGACATGTTTGCATGGCACTATAGAGACTTGAAGGGAGTAGATCCAAAAATTTGCTCTCATATGATCCCCATGACTGTTGATGCCAAACCCACTAAACAAAAGCCCTACACATATAATGACACTTATGCAGCTAAAATAAAAGAAGAAATCGACAGGCTGATTGAAGCTGGATTTATCTATGAGATTGAGCATACTGAATGGGTGTCCCCCATTGTAGTGGTGCCCAAGAAGAATGGGAAGTTATGAGTGTGTATTAACCTTAAGAAAGTTTTAATGCCGCTACAATAAGAGATAGCTATCCACTTACAATCACAGAACATTTATTGGAGCGTGTTGCGGGCAAGGAAGTTTATAGCTTCCTTGATGGATTTTTAGGTTACAATCAAGTAGCCATTTCCTCGGAAGATCAACATAAAACAGCCTTTGCCACAGAGTGGGGAGTCTTTGCATTTCGTGTGATGCCATTTGGGCTCACCAATGCACCTGCAACATTTCAAAGGCTCATGTGTCATGTCATCAAAGAGTTCTTGCGAAAGAGCTTAGAAGTATATGTGGATGATTTATGTGCTCATTCCCCACAAAGAAAACACCACATCCCTGAGCTCAGACAGATCTTCAACAAGTGTAGAGAATATTGAGTTTGTATGAACCCAGAAAAGTGTGTGTTCATGGTAAGTCAAGGTAAAATCTTAGGTCATATTGTTTCTAAGAATGGGATATCTACAAATGAGGATAAAGTAAGAGCCATAGAAGAGTTGCCAAGACCAAGGAATGTTAAAGAGGTACAAGTCTTTATGGGCCATTGCGGATATTACCGTAGGTTTATTCACATGTATGCAATCATAGCTAAACATCTTTATGCCTTGTTGAAAAATTTTGAGTGGAATGATGAATGCGAAAATTCCTTCAATGAGCTGAAGAGATGTTTGTGCACAACACCAATATTGACCACTCCTGATTGGAATAAGCCATTCCATGTACACATGGATGCATCCAATTATGCAATAGGATGTGTGTTGTCACAACCAATAGGAGAAGGAAATTTCAGATTTGCCTATAGCGTATGCTAGTAGGCAATTGAACACTACTGAACAAAACTACACCACAATCGAAAGAGAAGGTTTAGGCATGGTATATGCTGTGAAGAAGTTTAGACACTATCTATTGGCCAACAAGTTCAAATTTTTCACTGATCATCAAGCTTTATTATACTTGGTCAATAAACCTTGCAATACAGGACGTTTAGTAAGATGGTTCCTATTACTAATGGAGTATGACTTTGAAGTGGTTGTTAGGAAAGGTAAGTCCCACCTCAGAGCAGATCACCTTTCTCGCATCACTTTAGGTGAGTCACTGCAAGGAGTGTCTGATGAATTGACCGATGCTTATCTATTCAATCTAGAAGTTGTTCCTAAATGGGAAAATAAGTTGGTACCGGTCCTAACCTTTGGATCTGCAAATAAGAACGTAAAAACAAACAAAGGAGAAATTGTAAAATCACAAAATATCAAATATTTGCAAGAAGCCTATATAAACAAGATATAGAAGCTGTTCTTGCTTGTTGTGTCGAGGACGATGAACATAGTAGTTGGTTGCAACAAGCCCATGAAGGATTTCTAGGGAATCACTGTTCTAAACAATGAACATTGCAAAATCTAAAATGTTTAGGAGTGTATTGGCCTAGTATGGATAAAGAAATACATGAGTGGATTAAGAATTGTCCACTGTGCCAGGAAAAACCTCCAGTGGAGCATGCTACCCTTTATCATGTGTCATTAATTCCAAATTGGAACACTACATTGGTAGAATTATGAGAATAGGAGCACTACCCAATGAGGCTAGTCTAGCAAGGAAACGAAGCATGGAGCAAGAGTCTCTAGACTATGCCTTAGTAGGAGACAACCTATACCGAAGAGGCAAGGATGGTTACTTACAATTGTGCATTCATGAATCAGACTATTTGAAAATCTTAGAAACTGCCCATAGTGGTGTTGCAGGTGGACACTTTGGTCCTAATAGAGTAATCAAGACCATTCTATTTTCAGGACTTTGGTGGCCCACTCTTCATATGGATGCACATACCTATGTGAAAAAATGTGACACATGCCAACGTGCACAATATCTGATAAGAAAAGATGAGATGCCTTTGAGGCCAATGATGGGAGGATGCGCATTCTCTAAGTGGGGCATAGACTTTGTAGGTCCTATTAACCCCCCAGCTAGAAACTCCCATGTAGAGTACATTATTGTAGCCACTGACTACCTTACAAAGTGGGTAGAAGTCAAAGCCACAACGAAGAATGATGCTCAAACAACGACAAAGTTCTTATTTGAGAACGTGTTCACGAGATACAAATTACCAATAGGGTTAGTAAGTGATAGAGGAACACACTTCTTGAATGAAGTCATTGAAAATCTCCTCCAAGAGTTCTTGGTGATACATAGGAAGTCTGCCCCCATCCACAGGCTAACGGACAAGCTGAGAGCACCAACAAGATCCTATGTAATGTATTGACAAAATTGGTAAAACATAAGCGCTCTGATTGGGGTAAACAACTTCATCATGCTGTTTGGGCTTACCGAGTTGCCTACAAAACAGTACTCAATGCCACCCCATTTCAGATGGTCTTCAGAAAAAATGTTGTGCTACCTTTGGACTTCCTAATCCCAACTTTAAAAGTAGCACAAGAGCATGGGTGGAACAGACGCAAGTTATCCTCTAGGATCTTTGATCTAGAATGCTTAGGTGAGACAAGGCTACGAGTCGCGGCATGCATCTATGCTGCAAAGAAAAGGCAAAAGGCATACTTTGATGCACATATCAAAGATAAAGGATTGAAAGAGGGAGACTTAGTGTTGGTTTATACACTAAAGCAACATGCCCATAAATTGGATAAAAGAGGATACAGACCCATGATCATTAATAGAATTTCCAGTAGCAGTGCGGTTCAATTGGCCACTCTAGAAGGTGACATCTTGCCAAACTATATAAGTGGTTGTCGAGTCAAGCTATATCAAGAACCTCTTACAGAGAATATGCTAATGAGACTCAACACTGCTAAGAAGCGAAAAGAAGAAGAGTTAAGGGTTAGAGAAGAAGCACAAGAAGAGGCTAGAGAACGCATTAGGAGAAGTAAGTTAAGACGCCTAGGCCTACATGTCAATCTTGAAGCCCCAAGATACCACATGGCCATGTGTCAAACATCAAGTGCAATTGCTGCTTGCATAATTGATCGCCATCCCTTTGTGAACATTGTAGTAGGACAAGGGAAGAATGCAAGGAGTATGAGAGCATTGATTGACTCAGGTGCAAAAACTAGTGCAGTTAGACTTTCATACTGCCAAGATCTACAATTGAGCATCAATTCCATTGAAGTCTATCTCATAGGATTGGGAGGTGTGGAAACCCCTTGTTTGGGCGAGGTAGAGCTTCCCATCTATCTTCAAGATGTTCCAATGAGAGTCAAAATGCTAGTGTGTGAAGATGAGAACCTTATAGAACCACTTGTCTTGGGTCAAGATTGGATCTATGACCATGCCATCAACTTAAACCTTAAACGAAAACTTCTTCAAGTTTGGGTACATGAACAATGCATCACCTTAGAATTAGAGAATTGCATGAGCACAAGTCCAAGTAGCACACATTCTCTTAGTTTCTCTAGGCCCAATATGAGCCAAGAAGATGTTGTATGTGTCAAAACCTCTATGATCTAGAAGGACTCAATCATGAAAGAACGGTCTCAAAGGAGAAAGGACCACTCTTCTTTTTCAAAGACTACTGCAGCCACAAAAGAAAGAAGCTTAGGACAGGAAGCAGATTTGGGTACAAAAAGGAGAGCAAAGACCTGCTTTACCACAGCCATTCCCATCAAAGCAAGCTAACCATGGTAAAAGATGCACCAAGAAACGAGGACAAGCTCAATCCCACGGCCTCTGATAAATTTGGGTACCAAAGCAATCGATGAAGGCCGACCATAATATCGTACAAATTTGGGTGCCAAAGAAATTAGCTACAACTCAACAAGGGCGATTACAAATGTGGGTACCCAAGGCACTCTTACATGCACAAAACCATATGGTCTCCCTCATGAGAAAAATCTCAACAAAGAAACCATGGAGGAGCAAGAGTCGAAACCAAGGACAAAGACCAAAAAAAGATAAAATTCATCTCCTTGCCGGTAATAAAAAGACAACCATCAAGCATATGGGTTTGGAAGCCAAAAGCACCAGTAGCACCCACAAAACCAAAGAACCAACCACGAGGGATAAAAAATTCAAGAAACCATCCATAGATGAAGAAGCCAAAGTTGATCTCTACGCAGTCAAACACTGTTCTCAAATGGATCCCTAAAAGGAGGAATGGTCAGTTGTCAATTAACAATCAACTTATCACATCATTTCAAGATCCACTAGCTACTTCCAACAAAGACTGCATCAACATCCACCAACAACATTGAGAGCCTTGATGTGCAACAACCATGTGCCTTTGACATAACCTTGTCTTTTGCACCATTCAGGTTAGAAACAAAAAAAGAGGCAGATGAAATAGGACCAAGTGTGCAAATATTCTCATCATAGAACCATCATCAAGGACATCAGTCAACAAGAAAGACAAGCTAACAATCAGTCACGGTGATGGGAAACAACATGAAGAGATAAATATCGACCAACCTTTCACCATGGTAAGGATTGCCTACTTAGGCAACATTACAACCATGATAGTTTAGGAAACCTCTTCCTCAACATACCCTTGAGCACATTGCTCAAGACCCCATTTGTTGCACCATATTTCTTCCAATGCATTCCCCAAGTATGCATATATAGGGTCACATTACAAGGCCATGCACAAGGCACATATTTTGTTCAACCCATGCACTAATGCATTTACCCATCATCCATTATGGGTTAAAAGTACTTGGCATGAAAGCTATGAAAGCCATCTTGGGAAGAACTAGAGGACATCAAGGTGAAAACAACCAGAGCAAGGAACCAATCCACCAGTGAGAGTTGCTCATAATCAACATTGACCAACTCTTTTGAGCAGTTAGCAATTTTGGAAAGCTCACAAATGCACCATCAAGCTAGCATACAAGGAAGAAGTACATACAAAGGGACTACAAGCTGCAAGGGCTAGTAGTGAAAAAAATGAAGAACCAGACAACTGACTATGCTACATTTCAAAGATGGACCACTCTTGTTGGTACATGATGGACACTACGTCTCCAAGCACTACATGGAACAACCACTACAACAAGATTCTGTCAAGGACGACAGGCTTGAGAGGGGGGGTAGTGTTGACACTCAAGCTTAAGGAAAAAGCATGGAAGTGCATCAAGGAAGTGGACACACAAGAAGAAGGAGCATGTAGGGAGCTCCAAGAAGCACATGTCAAATTTTCAGAAGAAATCCCTATAAAAATAGTGATTTTTATCACTAAAAAACCATTGTAAATACCATTTTTCATTTTTTGTAACTCCATTTTGTTCAAGCCAAGGAGTCTTCAAGCTTGAGGAGTATTAGAACTATCATCTTACCAATTTTCATAATTTTTAGACTCTGTTTGAGCCCCCAAATAAGCCTTGGAACCTAATTTTTAACTAGGCCAGACACTAGGTCTAGACAGGGCCAAAACCACTCAAAAACCTATAAAAAGGGCTGGAGAGCTCATTTTTGGGGGTTATCTGGTTGTAAATTTGAGCTTTTGTAAGAGAACTCTTTTGTAATCGAAGTCCTTCCATTGTTCCACTCTTTGCTCTTACCTTGTGCGCGTGTGTGTATGTGTGTGCATGCTTGTGTGCTTTCACTCACGCACTTGTGCACTTCACTTGCTCTTGGTCTTCATACCGGTCCTCATGTCTCCGTGGATTGACATTTATGAGGTGGAGCTCCTCACATTGGTACTTCCCTTTGTGCTAGAGTGACACGAGGATTGCAGTTTGTCACGAGGGACATGCGATCATGATTGATACCAAGCCACGATGGATACCAAGCCTGACAGTCACGTGATGGACCAAAATCCTAGAATCTTTCTAGAGTTCATGCACACTCAAGTGCTGTCTATCACGTTCATAGTGTCCATTGTGAAACCATGTCTATCATGAAGAAATGAATGCGGGAAAATCCTACCAGGTCATGAAGCTGATGTCCATCGCGAGGTCATAGGTAGCACTGATGAAGCTGCTGTCTGTCGCTCATGAAGGTCCATCCCCAAGTCATGAAGCTGCTATCCATCGCATCTCACATTACCAGATTAAAGATTCTACTGTGAAGGTTCCGTCACATCTCACATTACCAGATTAAAGATTCTACTGTGAAGGTTCCACCACATCTCACATTACCAGATTAAAGATTTTGTTGCCAAGTCATGAAGGTGCTGTCCTTCTCATGCCAAAACAAAAGATCAAAGTCGTTGACGTAGACTTGTTTGAATGTAGCATCTGGTTATGGATTCTGATTGCTTGTGTACTTGACTTTCAAGCATACACTTGCTGTAGCTCACTTCCAAGTTGCACTAACGACAATGAAGATGCACATCATAAATGGTCGACTAAGGGAGGTTATTCTACCAGATGGTGGCATCCAACAGTTGATAGAGCCTCCACAAGAAATTTTGGTTGACACGTAGCACATGACGATCAATCTCCCACATTGGATTATTGATCAAATTCATCAAGCACACAAAAGATGGCCACATAAGCCAATACTACATGGATGATATGCTCTCACTAGAATCATCTATCAGTGCCTTGCATATGATGTTCTGATTTAGAAAACTCTATCTTGGAACAGAGTACAACAATTTAAAAGCAGGAAAGCTTTGGCTCCACCATTCAAGAGGATGAGGGGGTCAATACCTTGTGCCACATTGACATTGGATATATCTCGATCACTAAAAAGAGTAGTTAGGCCCTTTACACTCAGAATACCAAGATGAAGCATAGACAGATCAAGACTAATCTTCCCCTTAATGCTGTCGGATCTAGAATTCCCTGGAGGTGTTCTCTTTGAAGAGCTCAATCATGCATATTTTGAATGAATCCTTTAGAAGGTCAACCTTGATTTGGGAGAAGAACAAGAAGGTGAGCAACAAGAAGAAGAAGAAGAAGCACAACAAGAGCTGGACGGAGGAGAAGAAGAAGAAGAAGAAGAAGAAGAAGAAGAAGAAGAAGAAGAGGATGAAGAGGATTAAGAAGAGTAACACGATGATCAATAAGGAGAAGCTATAGGAGCCCCTGCTTGCACCACACAATTACAAAGGCTTTATGACACTACTATGAGTGTGCAAGAAAGACACCACCTCTCCTTCAGTACAAGCAGAGCATTAATTGAGCAGATTCTCAGTGAGGAAGGAGTGGACCCACACTTCATCCAAATACTGCAACTCCTAACTGAATCATTGGGATCATTGAAGCAGTTTACACCATGCTACAAAAGCCCGTGCCTCACTATGACCAAAGGTGTGTGGAGAGTCGAGAATGCATTGGAAAAAACATCCGAATACCTTTATCTGAACATGAAGCAACCACAGTGCAAGAGGCTACCTCAAATACGACCATTGATCTGACAATGTAAACATTTGTTCAAACATCTCTGATCTCACTTGAACAACCCCCATCCCCTCCCACCATTCCCCACCCGATACCAAACCCATCGCCTCCACATTATCTTTTAGCTTCCGCAAACCAGTCTCCCAAACCATCCTATTTTCCTCCATTACAAAGCCTCGCTACACCACCATGATAAACTTTCTAGATTCTGTCGTTGGTCATCTAGCTGTAACGAGTGTAGTAGGTCACCCTCAACCCACCGATGGCATCTTTGGATACCCCACAACCCCTTGCACAGAAGTCCCCTTCACCATCGATCCATATTATGCAACCCTCTAACCTCCTACCATACACCCCTTTTAGTTTCCCTTCATAGAAGCCCTCGCTTGACCTTCTACATCATTCTTTATGGGTCTGAACCCTTTTGTAACATCACTTTTCACAGTCACCACGTGCATCATGCCTACCATCCCTACTTTCATGGTAGCACCAACATGCACGATAGTATCCAATCCTATGGACATATCTCCACCCACAACACCACCCCCTCCCCCCATGGCCTTGCTAACTACTTCTTGAGATCTTCACATTCCTCTTCCAACTTGGCATATGACTCCAAAAAGTTAACATGCCTTTCTAGTAGTATTTGGATGTTATCTGAAGGAACAACTTGGAATCAGGTTGGGTTGCTGGTGGTTCTAGGAGTTCCTTCCATGTTTGCCTCTAGGTTATCCTAATTTTGTTGTTGGAGGCACTTATTCTCCTCCATGGCCATTGACATGTTTCATCGCATAAATATTTAATTCATCATGTGCTTGTTGGAGGGTAAGGTACTCAGCTTGTAGTCAATGGTTATCTTCTTCTATCACTCTGGTCTATAATCATTGAGACTCACTCACTAAGATCACATTTCTTTCTTCTAATTGTTGATAGTCCTACACTGAATTAGAGTAATGAATGTATCACATTTCTTTCTTCTAATTTATGATAGTCCTATTGTAGTTGTGATACACACCAAATCATAGTATTGAATGTATTATGTACAGAAGTAGATACAAAAGTGATAGGGGTTAATGCAGGGGAAACGAGAGGGGGTATGGGAGTTGTGAATGCTATGCCTGATAGTGGTGATGTTGGTGGAGGGGTATAGGGGACTATGGAAGATAGGTACCAAAGGCCATCTCTCTTCCACCAAACACACAGGAATTGAAAAATCTCTAGAAACAAGTGGAGGAACTTCAAGCATGTTTATTACAATATGAAAAAACACCTTCTCCAATAGTGGAACCTGAACCCAAAGAGGTTGTTGAAATCCTAGTGGAAAAAACCTTTGAGGATCCATATGAGCCAATACCAATACTCAGGAGACGAACCACTGAGGAAGGGCAAGATACATTTGAAATTGAAGCACCCGAATAGCTAAAAAGGGTTGAACAAATAGGCAGAACATGTGATGACCGAGTATCTATTCAGATTCAATCACTAGCAAATCTTGAAGAGACAGTACTCAAGTCTACCTATTTTCAAAACCTCTCTCATCAAAGGTTCATCACCACATCAAAATTGCAATATATGCTTGATTTTGTACTTCTTGTGGACTACAATGCAAGAATCAAAAGAGTGATAGGCAACAAAGTGACTTTTGCAACTCAATTCGAGCCCAAACTCCTTCTCGATTCTGCAACAAAAGGTACCATATTTCAACCTAATTGGCATGCACGATTTCTCTCGACCTATCCAAAAATGATGCAAACATGGTCCAATGCACCCTTATATATTAAATATAATCCATTCTATTGCCTTGTACTGCATCAAAGACCATGGCCCAAATTTATGGTCAAGGTGAACACAACTAAGGGCTGCTCCAATGTTGTTGCTAGCAAAGCACATTTGCACTGATGAGCAAAAGGGGATGAGTTAGCTATGGCGATGGAACAACTACAGTAGTCAATAATCCAAAGCAAAGTGCAGAGAAAGAGAGAGATCATGCAAGAAGATAAGATATTGCTCTCCTCTTACTCACGTACGCACGTATATGCTTTGAGTATGTTGCATAGACTCCATTTGTTGGCATAATTGTCTTCTTTTCTTCTTCTTGAAGTGAGTTGATGGTGTCCTCCAAAGTAGGGATTGGAACTTTCCCCTTGAGGATGGTCTTGATGTTGGAGTATTGCTCCAGAAGTGCTTTAATGAAGATAGCCACTTTACCTTCACCATCTATCTTTACATCACAATGTGATAATTGTGTACAAAGGCTTTTAAGCCTATTAGCTAAAAATGCATTGCTTTCTCCATTTTCATGCATTAGGCCATACAATTGGATTTTCAATGACATTTTCGAGTGTTTGTCTTTAGATCCAAATAAATGTTCAAGTGTGCACCAAGCTTCATAGGATGATTGGGCTTCATCTATGTGATGTATGTATTTATCATCTAATGAGGTGAGAATAATGCCTAAGGCTTGTTCATATTTCATTGCATATTGAGCATTTTGTGCCTTCATTGTAATGGTTTCATTGGTAGATAATGGTTTTACAACATTCCACAAGCTTTTCTTCATCAAATACCCTCGAAGATTTGTTTGCCAAGTACGAAATGAAGTATTTCGATGGCCATGCACCACAGTGCGCTCTCCTTCTCAAGAGCTCCACGACGATATGCTTGGAGTAGAAAACCGAGCTCCTCAGGCCGCACGCAGTACTCTGCACAGAGGCTGCAGAACACACAGAAAACACAGTACACAGGGAGCATGAAGACAAACTTCTTAGGTCTTACAAATGCGATCGAACTTACAGTCTGTGACTGACCAGGCCACTATATGTTTTATTAAAGAACATATACAAAGAAGTGTCCGGTGGCCATTTGGCCTTTCATATGGACACTAACGGTAACAATCTCCCATGAACGGCCAATATGGCCACAGTAACTATGGGAGAAAAATAAAGAATGATAAAGAATACCTGAGTGTAAGTATACAAACTATACCTCCCACCTGATGGACATGTTACATAGTATACAAGTGACTGCGTAAGATCAAGAATCAAGTAACCCCCATCAAGTGACAACAGTGTCGAAAGCTATCATGTGGTAGATCTTTAGTCAAAGCATCTACAACATTATCTCGAGTGTGAACCTTCTCAAGAATAATGCTCTCAGTGGCTAAGCAATCTCTAATGAAATGATACCTCACCTCAATGTGCTTGGTCTTTGCATGATAGAACGGATTCTTAGCCAAAGCAATGGCACTCTGACTATCACTGAGCAAGTGAGGTACATGCTGAGGTAAACCCATATCACAAGCAAGACGAGAAAGCCACAATGCTTCCTTACATGCCTCACTTACTGCAACATACTCTGCTTCTGTGGTGGAAACAACTATACATTCTTGAAGACGAGATCTCCAAGAGATAGCACCTCCAGCAAAATGAAAAATGTACTCTGATGTAGACTTACGATTGTCTACACAACCAGCATAGTCTGAAAATGCCTTTCCACCCTGCATATTGAACTGGTGAAGTACTTTGGATATGTACTCACTTTGAGACAAGTATATGCATCTTTTACTCCTATCACGAGTAATGCGCATGCCAAGAATATGTTTGGCTTCCCCCAAATCCTTCATATCAAATGTCTGAGTCAACTTCTTTTTGAGATCATAAGAGGACTTCCCAACAATCAACATATCATCGACGTAAAGTATCAAGCATATCAAGCTGCCATCAGAGCATCTCTTTGTGTAGAGACAATGATCCTCATTGCTCCGAGAATAGCCTCGGGACTTCATAAAAGCATCAAACTTTTGGTACCATTGTCTAGGAGACTGTTTAAGTCCATACAAGCTCTTCTTGAGCTTACAAACTAGACTTTCCTTGCCAGGAACTACATAACCCTCTGGTTGTTCCATATAGATCTCATCTATAAGATCTCCATGCAAGAATGTTGTTTTCACATCCATTTGGACTAGCTCTAAGTCCTCCATTGCAACGAATCCAAGAAACATGCGCAAAGTAGTCATCTTGACCACTGGAGAGAAGATTTCCTCAAAATCAACACCATGTTGTTGCTTAAAACCCTTTGCAACAAGTTGTGCTTTATATTTTTTGAGAAGCACTATCTGATGTGAATTTCAGCTTATATACCCATTTACATGGTAAAGCTTTCCTGCCCTTTGGCAAAGGTACTAAGTCCCAAGTACCATTCTTGTGAATAGAATCCAACTCACTCTTCATGGCACGCTCCCACTTGACATGATCCTCTGTCTGCATAGCCTCTTTGTAGCAAGAAGGCTCATCGGCATCTGTTAGCATAACAAAATCTAAACCTGGAACATATCTATCAGGTGGATGTGAGACACGTGCAGAACGTCTCAATGGTTGCTGAACAGGAACATGTGCAGACTGATCTGAATGGACATTCTCTTGAACATCCCTGTGTGCAACATTTTAATGCATGCTAACCGGAGGACTAGTATCCTCAAACACCACTCTTCTCACTTCAACCTCCTTTATGGGTTGTTTATGCATCTTAGACTCATTAAAAATGACATCACTACTTCTGATCAGTGACCGTGTTTCAGGATCCCATAAGCGATATCCAAATTGTCCTTCTCGACCATATCCAAGAAAAATGCATTTCTTTGACTTATGGTCCAACTTTTGTCTAAGATTCTTGGGTATATGAACATATGCTTCACACCCAAAAACTCGAAGTTGATCATAATATGGTGGTTTCCCTATCCATAACTCTTGTGCCACTTTCAGACCTTTGGCAGTACTAGGTGAAAGGTTAATCACATGAACTGCAGTCAATACTGCTTCTGCTCAAAAACCTTGTGAGAGGTTTGCATGATGCAACATAGAGACTACTCTATCTTGAATAGTTATATTCATCCTCTTAGCTACACCATTCTGTACTGGGGTATAAGGAGTTGTGAACTCTCTACGAATCCCTCTAGATTGACAGAAAAGGCTGGATTCATGTGAGGTATACTCACCCCCATTATCTGAACATAAAGCCTTAAGCTTAGTTCCTTTTTCAGTCTCAACTGAAGCAAGCCATTTTCTGAAAGTAGGGAATACATCATCCTTTGATTTGATAGGATATACCCAGACTTTTCTAGTAGTATCATCTATGAAAGTGACAAAGTAAAGAGAACCACCTAAGGACCTAGTGGGCATAGGACCACACACATCTGTATGAACGAGATCTAAAGGCTGAATTGAAGAGTCAATGTGCATTCTATGCACATTTCTGGTTTGCTTTCCATATTGACAATGCTCACAAAATGAAAAATCAGAGAAAGATAACACAGGTAAGTAGCCAGAACGAGAAAGATTTTCCATTCCACTACGAGATATATGGCCAAACGACCATGCCAAATACAAGCCATAGGCTGTTCAGTAATAGCTAACAAGTGTTCTTTTTGTGATACAAATAAAGGATAAAGTGAGCCAACTTTGCTTCCTTTTGCAATAACCATATTGCCCTTTGATATACGAAAGGACTGAGCATAGAAGACCACCTTGTAACCAAGGTCATCAAGTTGACCAACTGACATCAAACTGTGTGATAACTGAGGTACATGGCGTACATTATGCATAGTAAATTTTGAACCATCAATGAACTGCACAACCACATCTCCAATCCCCACAACATCACACTGGTAAGAGTCACCAAGTCTCACGGTACCAAGAGACTTTGCTGCATAATTAGAGAACCATTCTCTATGTGGTGTCACATGGAAAGAAGCACCATAATCTAGCAGCCAGGTGTGGGAAAGAGAATCAACCATAAGTGCCTCAGATGGCACAGTACTATCAAGTTTCAACACATCAGCATCATCAGAAATAGCATTAATTTCTTCAATCTTCACAGTCGAAGTAGATGGTGCAGGTAACTATTTAACATGCCCATCAACATTTTGTCCTTTATCTTTAGCATTCTTTAATGCATAACAGTCTTTCTTCATGTGTCCTTTCTTATGACAATAATGACATTCGATATCCCTCTTCCTTGATTTACTTCTACTCTTATTCCGTTGACCATTCTTTTCCTTGTTCTTGCTCCTGCCACGTTGCTGATTCTTTCCTTGGTAAGAATCATGAACATTATATGCATCTTCACTCTGAGTGCCAACCATAGGTTTTCTACGAATCTCCTCACTCAAGAGTGCTCCACATATGTCATCATAGACGAGTTTACCACCAGGTGCACTGTTGCTAATAGTTGTGCAAAACGTATCCCATGATGATGGCAGGGTGCATAACAGCAATACTGCTTTCATTTCATTATCCATATCCATTTTTTGAGCTTGTAACTAGGAGAATATAGCATCAAACTCATTTAGATGAGCAGCAACACTATCTGTGTCCTTCATACGAAGGTCATATAATTTTCTCATCAGATACACTTTATTTGATGCCGTCTCTTTTTCATAAGTGTTGCATAACTTCTTCCAAAGCTCCTCTGCACTTTCACAATCTAATACTGTAAAGTAAACATTATCTTCCAGGTGCAAGCGAATGGTAGACCTGGCCATTTCATCTAACTCATCCCAATCATCTTCATCCATGTCAGTAGGCTTCTTTGAAATCCCATTTACTGGCTTCCATTGCCTCCTTTGAATCAGCACATCTTTAATCTGATTCTTCCATAGAGCAAAGTTTGTGCCATCAAATTTTTGGATCTCAAAATGGTCTTTGCCCTGCAAGTTATAGCTCCTCCTTGGAACACTAGCACTAGACCCTGATCCACCAGGTGTGCCTGAGACCTCTGATGCCATGATGGTAGAGAACTGAATAGAATGATAATGGAGCTAGAAGAGTCCAGGAGTAAATCGACCACTGTATAGTTGACTAAACCAGAAATCTGGAAAAATTTTGCCAGATTATCCTCTGCAAAATTAGCATATGACAAGTGTCAAAGTATCATAAAACTGCAAGTACTGACATGTCTACCTGCATAGTGAATCACTCACTCCACTGCATATAATCAATTACCCAATAGAAGCCAACTAGGCTTATTGAGCACCTATGAACAACTATCATACATCTCCTATGGCGAGGCTGGGTAAGTCTTCCACCTGCATCACCGAAGAGACCCCGACATCTGGGTGTCTCCTAGTTAAGAAAACCTCACCACGACCCTCTTTATCAAACATAGAAGGCTTTATGCAAAGAACGTAACCGCTATATCAATGACCACATGGACGTACATAAGCGGTATCCACAGAAGTGTACATGGTATGTATGTGCTCAATATATGCAGTAAAATGACACTAAAAGGCTGAATACACAACCCAAAAACTAGCCAATAACACCTGCAAGTGTCTGTCAACTCTAATGTTTTAGGCTTAAAAACCTGCATAAATTTGCACTCCCACCAAAACTGAAAGCCTCTCGAGAAACCTATAGTTTTACGAGTGTGGCTGAAAATGCAGCCCCAAAGGTTGATATTTATTGTCTAAGAAGTACAAAGAACACTCTTCTTGATGTTCTTGGACCTGTGTGAAGAGAACTATGCGCGAAAGTACTCCAAAATGGCTCCAAAAGGCACCCCAAAAATGCTTCAAAAATAGGCTTTGAAAGCAAAGAATGAAGCTTTGAGGGGCAAAAACTTGTTCAAGGTAATGTCAACCTTAGTCTTTCCCCTTCTTCAGACACCACAAGAGTGTAGCTTAGTGGCAAGAGATTGCCATGGTTAAGCGAGCTCTGGGGGGAACAGTGCTGGGATGGGTGACCTCCTGAGAAGTACCGGGAACCTCTATATTCCTTGATCGTTGAGGTCCTCCCTCGCACGCAACCAATGGTGACTTCGGTGACTTAGATGACAAGGTATGCCAAGGTCTATGCCTTGGTCGCCACCTTAGTCATAAGCCTTGGGGGGGTGCTCGCTTCGCTCACACAAAAGGAACAAAGATTTTGCCTCGAACTGCTCTGATACCAGTGAAGTATTTTGATGGCGATGCACCATAATGCGCTCTCCTTCTCGAGAGCTCCACGATGATATGCTCGGAGTAGAAAACCGAGCTCCTTAGGCTGCATGCAGTACTCCGCACAGAGGCTGCAGAATACACAGAAAACACAGTACACAGGGAGCACGAAGACAAACTTCTTAGGTCTTACAAATGCGGTCGAACTTAGAGTCTGTGACTGACCAGGCCACTATATGTTTTATTAAAGAACATATACAAAGAAGTGTCTGGTGGCCATTTGGCCTTTCATATGGACACTAACGGTAACATGAAATCCTACCATTGTTCAGTGGTAAGACCTTCCCATCAAATAAATCCCTGAAACAAATTGTGTTGTAAAGGAGCTAGACACTGACCTTGGAGGGACGCCAAGAGTTAAGACCTCTCCTACAATGAGTGAAAATAAGGGAGTTGATGAGTGTCTAATCCCATGGAAATTGAAAACAAACATATGTACATGGCATGTTCAAACCTACATATTTAGGGGTGATGACAGAACATTGTAAGTTTTTTGCAAAATTTGTTTCTCTCTTTACATACTCAGATTCCCTGACAAGCTCGACTTGACTTAATATACTTTTAGAGAGAAAAGAGTGTGTAAATTTATTTCTTTTTGAACTTATCAATGTGTCATGCCTTTTAGCTCAGTGCTAACAAATGGTTGCTGCTTACAAATGAACATTATGGTCAACATAATATGACACAAGTACAAATTATGAGAGATAGTAAATATGGAATCATGTTTTTCCTTTCTTTTTTCTTTGCCTTCAACATGTGGAATGTCAAGAAAGGGGATGAATACCACTATGTGTTATTTCACAGACATTTATGTGAGACCAATTAATCAAGTCATAAATTCAGCTCTACAGACATATGTCACGGGTGGAGATAGATCCCTTCATAAGGTACATGAATCGCAATGCTTTTCAATACCTCCCACACACTGTAATCATTGATTACTGAGTGCAACAATGTGCATAGCGTATTCCAATCATGTCGATCAAGAAAAGGGGCTACTTTAGATCATTTCTTACAGTCAACAATCCAAAAATGCATCAAAGTGCCTAACTCTTGATGTGACAGGCAAGTGCAATATCACCAAGCTGATGAACAACAAAAGAACCCAGAGGTTGAATCTTTTGAATTCTATCACATACATGAGCTCACATTGCAATTGTAAAAGAAATGTATCTCTCCATCTTACAAAGTTCGTGTTGTTGGAAGTTACCTTTCATATGCATAACAGTATTTGGTGCTCAGAAGATGGTTGTGAACTTGGTATTTTGTGTTGAGAAGATGGTTGCGAACTCAACGATACTTGATCGTGGAAGCTCCTCCACTATAGCCTCTTTAATTTTGCATCACCTTTGCTTCAGTTCCTTGAGTGAGAAGGTGCATTGTTGCACCAAGAACGATTCATGATTGAAGTATAGCCAATGGCATGATGTTGGGAAGGTATAACTTTGGGGCACTGATGTAGAGAGCTTGGTTGTTGTGCTCAACAACTACTATAGCTATGTATGCCCTCCTTGAGGCCTAAAACATCACATGTAGCAGTGATTAGCCGGTTTGTTGTAACCTCCAATGACATAGAATGAATGGCCAAGCTTGCTCTGATACCACATGTTGTTGTTGGCAAAGCACGTTTGCAATGATGAGCGAAAGGGGATGAGTTAGCTATGGCGACGAAACAACTACAATAGTTGATAATCCAAAGTAGAGCAGAGAGAGAAAGAGAGAGAGAGCAGCAAGAAGATAAGATATTGCTCTCCTCTTACTCGCATATGCACGTATAGAAAGATAAGGTGTGCCTTCTCTTTTTCATTCATCTAGATGCGCCTTTATACAACAACAATATGGCATTTAGCCAATCAAATAAAAGATAAGGAGATGATGAGATTTCCCTCTTGTGTAGAGAGGGTTCACATGGTGGCAAGCTCATTTTTATAGCATCCAATTGGATCAATTATCCTTATTTAGCTCCACCCAGAGGACCACCCACTATGGCCTACATGATCTCAACCATACACCACTGGTCCTTCTGCTTCAAAAATGTGTTTGACATTATCGTTAAAATCTGTATGAAGATTTTTGAGTTAATGATAGTGGTATTCAAAACCTTCAAGCACGTTAAGGCCCCATACATCTCTACTCCCAGCTTCAATGAAGGTAACTTTGACTTGGTATATGATGTGAGCAAAACCCCCTCTGTCAACACAATATTTGCTTGACACTCGTGCATCAAATACCTACCTGCTTTTTATAACTAGACGTTGAGGAGATATTTTCCATCGGGTTCTAGGAATACCACTCAGAGATCTTCATTCCCAGACCGACCCATTTATTGCAATTATTTGTAGTAGAACAGGCCTTGCATGTAGAACAACTACATATTCCGTATCCAAATGTACCAAGTCAAGTCGATCGGGACGCTTCAATGAAAGACCTAGCAAGAGGCCTCTGACTCAAGGAACATCATTTGGCTATGGATGTCGTAAAAATACTACATTGCACACCCCACACAACAAAGGTCTGTCAGGGACGATAGACGCAAGAGAGGGGGGTGTTGACAATAGCCAAGAAGGCTTAGGCAACCTGATGAGACAAGGAAGCATGCGAGAAACTAGTCAAAGAGAGTTAGGACAGAGCAAAGGCCAGTTGGGATTGAGCAAACAAGGCGGTCAATGAAGATAAGACAACTAGGCGTATTAAATTTCCAAGTCCTAATTCTTGTGAAACAATGATTTTGATCACTATACATCATTGTAAATTTGATGTTTGATAATCCCAACTCCATTTTGTTCAAGGCAAGGAGTCTTTGAGTTTGAGGAATACTAGACCTATGTACATGTCAAATCTTGTAAATTTTTGAGTTTGGGAATTGAAGTGAGAAAAAGACATGGTAATCATATTTTTGATTAATCAAAGATTCCATTGCTCCATTTCTTTGTCTTGTTATGTGTGCATGTTGGTGTGCTTTTCACTCATGCACTTGTACTCTCACTTGATCATGGTCGTCATAGCACCCTCATGTCTTCTCTCATTGAAAATTATGATGTGGATCTCCTCACATTGATGCTTATCATTGTGCTAGAGTGACACCACCATCAACGTGAGGAAGTCCACCTCATAATTGTCAATCGAGGAAGACATGAGGGTGGTATGACGACCATGAGCAAGTGATAGTACAAGTGCATGAGTGAGAAGCACACCAACATGCACACACACATGCACACATGGCGTCTTTTGTCACTTCAATTCCCAAAATGCTAACCTCAAAAATGAGCTCTCTAGCTCTTTTTTGTAAAATTTCACTAGCTTTGGCCATGTCCAAACCTAATGTCCAACCTAGTTAAAAATTAGGTTGCTAGGCTATTTTGGAGGCTCAAATGAACTCTAAAAATTACGAAATTCGATATGTACATAGGTCTAGTACTCAAGCTTGAGGAACCCTTGACCTAAACAAAATGGAGCTGGGATTATCAAAAACAAAATTTACAATGATCTTTAATGATCAAAATCACTGTTTCACAAGACTTAGGACTTGGAAATTTAATAACCCTAGTTGTCGGATCTTAATCGACTCCCTTATCTGCTCAGTCTTGCTTGGACTTTGCTCTGTTTTGAATCTTTTTAACTAGTTTGTCACATGCTTCCTTGTCTCCTTAGGTTGCATTGGCCTACTTGGATACTGTCAATACCCTTTTTGTGAATCAACATATTGTTCCACACATCTGGTCATGCACTACTTAAGGACAAGCTTGGGATACTCTTTCTTCTTTTATGTAGTGGATGATGAGGTGCAAGTTGCTTACTCAAGAAGGCAACTTGAAGATATATGTAGGGTTGAAAATGAGTCAATTTTACGTATTTGTTACATGCATCAAGGGTTTAAAAGAGAAATTGGAAAACATTGATTAAATAATTCTAGATGCATCAATCATTTTTACATTACTCGAAGGATTTCCAAAATCTTTTCAAAGCTTTGCTACTACACTTTTTTTGGTTGCAAATAGAAATCCAAATTTGTATAATGTTGATGAGGCTGTGTCTCTTCTTTTGCAAGAAAAGCAATCAAGAGTGAATAGAAGTGGTTTGCTTGAGGGAACACAAACACTTGCTATCACGCCAAAGGCTAAAGCAAGCATGGTTTGACTTTTGGTTCATCAAAACCAAAGCCTCAATCTTACTCTTCCACTTCTTCTTTTCATGATGGTGATATGCAAAAGAAAAAGAGATGCAAGTATTGTCAAAAGTTTGGACATACCATTGATGAATGTACACAGATTTTCAAGCATAATGAAAATAAGAAAGAATATGGCATGTCTATTGTTGAGAATACATATAATGCAAAGAATGATGAAGCTAATGTTGCTCAAGATTTTTGAGCATTTCTTGTTACATGTCATTATGATTCATCATAATGGGGAGAATTTTGCACCCTTCCTACCATCTGTTTTGTGATTGCATTGGAAAACCTTTGTGGTCGGAAAGTGCATCAATTGGATATAAAAACAACTTTTGTGAATGGAAATTTTCAAGAAGAGGTCTATGTGAAGCAATCTCCTAAAATTGCCATCAAAGGTCAAGAGCATATGGTTTACCACTTACATAAGGCTTTGTATGGACTCGAGCAAACTCCATGTGCATGGTATGATAAAATAAATATGCACTTTATGTATGCAAAGATGGGGCTGATCTTATAGCGCTTGTTCTTTATGTTGATCGAATTCCCCTGAATCCATCATGTGACGAGAAAATTGGCATACTTATGGATGATTTGTAGCATACTTTTGATGCCACATATCTTGGTCTTTTGGACTATTATATAGGCATCAAATTTGTATCCATGGAGGGGAGAAATTTGTGCATCAAGGAAAGTATATTGAGAAAGTACTTCAATTTTTTATTTTAAGAATTTTAAGCCTATCTCAACACCAATGGAAATAGGATTTAGGCTCTCAACTAAGGATGAAAATTATGCATTTGATACTTCTCTTTAATAGAAAGTTGTGAGATGTTTGATATATGCATGTAACACAAGGCTAGACATGCAATATCCAATTTCCTAGTTGAGTCAATTTATGCATAGCTTTGCACTAAGCATTGGCAAGCAATAAAACATGTGTTTAGATATCTCAAAGACACTTTGAGTTTGGGTATCTTTTATGGTAGAGATTCTGAATCATGCTTGCATGGTTTCATACATAGTGATTGGGCTAGTTGTTATGATACACGAGTGTCCACTTGTGTAACTGCTTTTTTCTCGGAGGATCATGCATATCTTGGTTGAGTAAAAAGAACCTACTATGGCCACATCGAATTGTGAAGCTAAATACAGGGTAGTACTCACAACTATAGTGAAGTCTATGCGGTTGAGGGGCCTATTAATGGATCTATGCATGGAGATCGATGTAGCTATGCATATTTTCATTAATAGTTAGGGTGCATTAGCAGTTATAAGAAATCTGATGTTTCATGCACAGAAAAAGCACATTGAGCTTCATTATCATTATGTCAGAGAGTTCCTTCATGCTTGATACATTGATTTGGTATACATTTTTAGGAAATATAATGTGGGAAACCTATTCACCAAATCTCTTATATGGGAAAACTTTGAAGCTTTTTGCAAAGCTTTAGGGTTATTACCATGTGGGGATTGATTTTTCACTCATTGCATGTGTTCAAATCATTCGATCTAGGGGGGGTTTGCTACACTATGTGTCCCTCGAGTAGCTTTGATGTGAAGCATTTCCCTATACATGGACACTTTTTACCCTAGAGCTTGCTAGAGATTTCTTCCTCATGTATCCACATATACATATTATGCTCATATGTGTGGTATATTTTACTTAGGGATTCACTTATAGCTCTCACTTCATTCATTCTCATACTAATGATCATTGATCTATAGAGAGATCTTCCAACCATCACCTTTCTTCGTGAGTCAATCTCCTTCTTGCTCTTCTATGTACCTCTATTTGTGTTTCCTCACTCTCCCACACATCCAACACTGTGTGCTAGAAAGTAGAAATGTATCTTTTCATGCCAAGCAAATGATGCTTGCTTCAATCCATACAATGCCTTTTTCATCTTGCATACTTTGTTTTCATGCCCTTTCTGCACAACACCACATCGTTGGAATAGATACATTGATTCATGTAAAGCACCATTTGGAAATGCAATTTTAATTCCAACCAATGTACAATCCAAACACAATGAGCTACAAGTGCGCAAACTGTTGTATGCTCACATCATTGTACTCTACCTCTAAACACAAGAAATTTATCAAAATATGTAGAACGACCAATTGGTGTTATGAATGTTATCACTTATGGAATGTTGCATTATTGGAGTTTATTTTATCTATACATTAATCTGATATGTGCTTTGATGTAGCAAGTGAAGATTCATGAGCATGTGGACATTTATACACATTGGATGTGATTAAAAAGATTATATTTTTCATATATTTCTTGTAAATAAAGACCCACATATAGGGTTGATTCCATAAAGTTTAAAACAACTTGTTCCATTTACTTTATTGTTGAGGAACTCGATTTCACACTTGGAGTAGACTTTGTGGCCAATAAGAAGTCTTTAGTAGGATTACCCAATTCATCTTCCACTTGAATGAACTTTTCTATGGAGTCTTCCAACGTGGTGAGGCTCATCAAATATGTTGTAGTACATAATTGAGCACTTCATGATCCATCAAGAAAATGTGTGATTAATTTGGGTTCCAATGGGAGGTACCTTATTGCACATCGTGATACATATTGCTTGTAGCAAGGAGCAACTAATACGAGATCCTCAATTGTTGCTTGCTTGCAGCTCGTTATCATTGTCGAGGTGTCATACATTATTCCTGCTTTAGCAAATTCAACGATGAAAGCTTTTAAGAGTTGAACTATGTTTTGGAGGCTTTGTATGCATGGTGGTTGTAACCATGCTAATTCACTTCCTTTCAAGGCGTCATGTGAAAGTTGGAATGTGCATGCCCTTCATGTCCAAGGCCTCTCGTACTAAGCTGATGGTAAGTTTAAACCTTTTTAGTTCATGGCCTGGTGTTAATGAGGGAAGCACAAAGGTACTATCTCCTCCTTTGGCTCTGCTAGGGGTGATAGTGTTGATCAAGTAGGAACAATGCAGAAAATTAGGTTTGGGTAACAATGCTCTAAAGTAGCTGTCTAGGCTAGCTTTGGTCCATACTGATCTCATCACTTCTGCATTCTGATACTTTTCAAACTCGTGAGTAAAGAAATGATACTTTCCCCACTTGCCATTAAATTCCATTTTAGCTTCCGAGAAGTAGGTACCCTCTCCTAGCGCACATGCAACGTCACTGAACCAATGTGCACGTTTGTCGACTTGCAAGGTGTGCCCCTTCGGAGGGTCCTAAATTGGGAGTACATGCACTGCCCTGAGTTCCTGAGGCATCTCTATCAGTTGTGTCTCGAGGGGGAGAGTTTCAATGTCTACTATTTGGGTGCTTGACCCTACGTGGGAACTGGTTCCTACTGCTTTTGCCATGTTACTGCTTTGCTTGCCAATTCTGTGAGAATATAGAAGCACATGTCAACATTGTAGTGGACAAGATACAATAGTTTTTCCCCGTTACAACATTGACATGAGGTACCGTGACAAGTTAGTGAGTGAGTTGGTGCTCCGTGATCATGTGTGTAGTTAGTGAATGAATAGTTCTATGAGCTAAGTGGAATGATGCAGTTAGTAGGTGGAGGTGAATTTACAAATTGGGGTCGGGGGTTTATTACAAGCTTTTTGCCGCCAAATGTAATGCATGGTTCTACAATATGACCGTCGATGGCTATGGGAGACTTTACACGAGTATCTATTTGAAAATGAGGCTTTTTAGGGACCCATTTACAAGTGACTCTATTAGTGCCTGTTGATGCATGTGTGAGTGTGTGTGAATGGAGCCCTGTCTTGTGAAGCTTATGGGCGTCCACTTGAGCCCGGAAGCAAGCTTTAGGCACCCAAATTTATCTTGATTGTGGGTCAGTCTTCATTGACTTCTTGGGTACCCAAATAGATATACTTTTTGTGTGTGATTGTCGGAGAAGCGTTTTATTAGGCGCCCTATGGCGATCACTAGAGTAGGGTTTGGTCGGGGCTTCAGCCAAAGTTGCTTGGGGAAGTTTTCCCTTCCGTACCCATATCTGCTTCAATGGTCGAGATGCCTTGGCCGAGGTGATCTTTGGTTTAGGATCACTACTTCTTTGCTTCATTCTGATCTCTTTGAGACTTCATGTTTTTGGTCCAAGATTTCCTTTGGACAAACAGGGAGCTCCACTTGCACCACCATGTCTAAAGAGAAGGTTTTCTGCATCACAGAGTGTTGGACAAGAAAAGAATCTTTTTCCATGATAGTGCTCTTGGAGGGACCAGGAGTTGATGGTTGTTCTACTTTCTTGAGTGCCTGATTTTCTAGCCCGATGCTAATGCGATTTTGACCTACCCAGACCTGAAGAAGTCCACTTCTTAAGTTCAGGTTGACTGCATGATCATATATCCAGTCTAGACCCAAGACAAGAGGTCAATGAGATCCTCACCTTGACACACTAGTACTTTAATTGTCATTAGAAGATCTTGGAGCTTCTTGTTCTAAACTTCTTTGCCCCTGATTCTTGCTAAAGTCACATATAGCAAAAGTATGCTCGAACTCGACACCACATGTAGTGAGAGTTATTCCTTCTAGCAGTCCTAAGGGTCTCTCAATGTGACCATCGGCCATCTGCAATTTCATTCTCATTGGTCTGCGTGCTGGCTTGCACCAACGCTTCCATAGGGAAGTGGTAGCAATTGTAACCCCTGCACCTGATTCCAAAATTGCCTTGGTTGTGCACCCTTGATGGGTAATGGGAAGATAGGTGTTTCCTTCCTCTCCTTTGCTAATGTCTCCTATCTTGTCCAAGGGCATTTCTGGCACTGTTCTATGAGAACCTTCCTGCGAACGAGGTTTTGCTACTTCTGGCACTTGATTGGCTACATGTTTCTATGGAGAGAGATGGTGGATGCAATCCGAAGATGAATTGGTGCTGCTACAACCGGCTTCACACCACCCAACTAAGACTTCTGAGTAGAGTAGTAGAACCTTTGAGCTTCCTAAATCCACCAAAATATCAGTCAAGTACTTTGCAACATGTATCTCAAAAGTTTAACTTAAGATAGACTAGTTGCAAGATGAATAGCTCCCAAAACTTGTTATTTTTGTACATACACCTGTTGGAAAAAATGAATAGCTTTCTCAAACTGGTAAGAATTAGAAAAATTCCTTTTGGACATAGCAAATAGACTTAGGTAGCTTGACATTCCAAGTTAAAACACTTCAAATGATAAACTGGGCACAGAGAACCAGATTCATCAACATTAGGAACATGCTCGCCATTCTCGGGGCTCTGTAGAGATAGACTAGTGAGCAGTAAAATGAGGATTTCTCCCAAACTATAAATCCAATGACCTTAAAATTTTTTATCAAAAACTAGACAAGGAGAGAAATTCAATGCACTTTAAAACACTAAAATCGGTTGAGTAGAGCTCAAGATATGAGCTTCTGAAGTTACTGCTCTGAGTGAGTATAACAAAGAACAAAACAGAGAAGTAGAGACAAATGAATGTATAGATTCACATATGATTATAGCCACATTGGCAATGAATATTTGCACAATGGGAGTAGAATGATAGAGCTATAAAGTAATCTCTTCAATCTCTATGAAATGACATGAAGTGGTCACGTACAAGGCTTGCTAATCGCCTCTTCCTTCTTGCTCTTTTTATAGCTACTCTTGGAGGGAGTTTTGAATTCAGATTCAAATGGTTTCACCTAAAAGTGATCCCCAAAGTTAGGAAATATTCCCTCAGCACATTAATTCATGGTTTTAGGTAGTTACAGCCACGAGTTTGCTTTTTACATCATGGATGAGGTAAGCCATTCTTTTTCTTTTTTCTTTTTCACAATTACAAGAGATAAAATGTACTCTTTTACAAGAGGTCTTCACATGACTACACATATGAACATAAATCAAATAATATCAAGCATGTAGTCTTGGGTAAAATGCACCAACAATTTCCATAGTTCTGGCCTAACCTTGAGTAGCTGTTCTAAAGTGAGATTGCACTACACTTTAGTGTTTTTCACTACCTTTGTATTCCTAGGTATGATTGAGTCTTCGTTTCTTATCATGACCATGGGTGCTCTCACACAAGCAGACTTTGCTTCCCATGGTCCTGTGAAATGGGGTAGTTCCTGTAAGGAATTAGACTCGAAGTCTAATCTCTCCTCGGATTGGGCACTCTCTTGCTCTCCATAAATGGAAGGAATGTCTGGGAATTGATCATGCACTTCATCCACAAGTTCAATGGGAGGAGGAGCTTCACTTTCCTTAGCCCATTTCTCTTCTTGAATTTCTCGTAGGGATTCTGGTGAATACCTATTTATAGAAGAAGAGGTATCTGGTTCAATGGAGTTAGGCACATAAGCTTCATGGAGGGGATTGCTTATTCTTTCACTTGCCTTGTATCTTCCTTGGGAGGTGGCTTCTTTGTCAGATCTTGCAATTATGCTCTCCAATCTCTCCAAGAGTCCATCAAAGTGTAACTATGTCTTAGCTGAGCAAGAGTAGTTGAAGAGTCGACTAGCCTCAAACATGGTATGAGCCAATGCTACCATTTTAGTGCAAAGCTTAGTTCTTTCTATCTCTAGATCATCTCTCGGGTAGCATTTGTCATGATTTATCACATTTGGCCCATCTTGGATTCTGGCCTGATATGCCTTAAGCATCATGTCTATGTCCTCGGGAGTGAGGTCAGCTAATATTGATCATACTCTAGGGGGTGGTGGGATTGTATGAAGTGGGTTGGAAGGTGGAAGATTAGGTGGTGACAGGGATGAAGGTGGTGGTGGTATGTGAGAGTGTGTTTGAGAGGTGAGTTCAACAATTTTGGCTTTTATTTCTCTTATGCTCTCTTCTAATTCGCTCATCTTTTTAGACCATTGTCTTTTCATCCTTTCCCGGCTATCCTTCCAGGCTCTCGTCCATTTCTTGGTTATGCTCTGAGTCTCCCTAACCTCGAAACTCTTTTCCTGGCCTAAACCTTAGTTCTACTGCAAAGTCTGAGCTCTACTGACCATTTGCACTGGTGTAGTGGAAGTTACATTTCCTGTAGAGTCTACTACTAACCCAATAACGTTGATAGGAGTGATTTTTGGCATATTGTTGGGTTCTTAGGACAATCTCGCAAGAGGTGCTCTTTCCCACAATTGGGACAAAAACCCTGAATTGTCAAAGATTGAGGTTGTGTAGGTGCAGGCATAGGGCAATCACGAATGAGGTGATCTCCCTGACATCAGTAGCATGGTCCTCTAGGAAATGGGGGTCTTACCTGCCTAAGTTGAGGTCTAGGGTTGGGGTTTGCATACATGACATTTGCATACTTTGGCTCCCAACTACGTTCACGCGGTTCTTCACAATAGCAAGACTCATTATGCTCAGGTGACTGCATGTAGTAAGCTTGGGGGCTATCAATGTGTGTAGAATCAAAACTATGACCACTGGGGTCACCTTTTGAAAGTAATGGAGTTATTGGCACTATAGCTCTATCTAGATTTTCTTCTGCAGCTATGTAGTTCACTGGAATCACATTAGCTAGAGTAGGGGGTTGCTGTGCTAGCACTGGTTGAGGTCTTTGCTGCCCTTGATAGGGTGGTTGATAGGGTTGCTGGGGCCTACCGTACTGCTGTGGTGGGTACTGGTTCTAGTACCTGCCTTGTTGTGGATATGGCTGAGGGTAATTTTGCCTGACAGTTTGTTTGTTATAAGGGTAGTCTTGTGCAGTGTGTTTGGTGTATCTTCGCTCTATCGTGCAGTACTGGCTACTAGGATTCACTTGGGGTTGAACCATAATGGGACATAGACTCGCCATATGGTCACCTCCACAAGTATAGCACCACCTCACTGTGGTAAATCAGGGTATCTATTTGCTTGAGACACCTAATTTCTAAGATACCTTCTCTGCGAGTTCCTCAATAGACGTGGATTGTCTGGAAGAGAGGCTGGTAGAGCTATCAGAATCTTTGTAGAATTTTGAAAGCTCCAACTCCTCTCCTAGATTATCCTCTATGTCTATGCACATGCGTGCACATTCTTCTATGGTTCCGGGGTCCTTCAGGTACACATATGATCTCAACTTGGTACTCAGTAATCCCATCTAAGAATAAAGCCACCTGTTTGGCTAGAGTGGGTAACTCTAGAACATGACATCTCTCTAGGTATTGCCTAAACCTTCTTGCTGCAAGTCTAACCATCTCTTGAGGTGCCTTCTTAAAACTATGAATCATTGAGGAAGTATTCTGCCGTATACCACTCTTAGAGAATTCGGTAATGAAAGCCTCTAGAAGTTGGTTTATGTTCCTGAACTGTCTCTCATGTAGTGGTTGAAACCATGTAAGGGCTATGTTCCTAAGGGTTAGACCAAAAGCATTGTACTGCGTGAATAGGTCCTCAACTTGTTCATCTCTCAAGACTTGCCTAAATTTGGCCACATGATCATATGGGTCTCCAGTGCCATCGAAGCAATTCTTCATGGATTTAACCAATTGGGTTGGCCTCAAGGTCCTAGTGTGTTCTCTAGGCCTTGGCAAAGGAAAATCATCCGCATTTCTTTGGTTCCTTGGGTCTCTAGGTCTCTCAGTTTCCACTCTATCCATCTCCGTTCTCGTTCTTTCTCTTCCCAATGGGTTGGAAAAACTTACTTCTGGCCTATCTCTACTTCTGTCCCTGTGAGATCCATGAGCTTGTGATGTCCCAGCTCCTTGGTGAATATAGGAGACATTAGATCTTGGATGGGGAAAAACAAGCTCTCCCTTCCAAGTGTAAAACGCGCTTTGCAGTATTGTCTAGGTAGGTCACTTTGCCTGAGTGCGGTAAGGAACATCTCCCGAGAGAATGTCCCAGAAACCCCTCTAGTGCACCCAAGGTTACACCCATCAATGTGGTAGGCTTAGTGGCAAATTCAAGTTCAAGTAGCAGTAATGTGGCTCAGGTACAGGCAGTTACTAGGGCTCAAGCATTAAAATAGGATAAACCAGTTGAGCAGTCAAAGCCAAGTGACTCGGGAGAGCCTTGTAAAAGGAAAACAAGAACATGGAAGGATACCAGGGAGAGAACCAATCGCAAGTGGAATAAAAAGATATTTGAACTAGAAGAAAACCTAAAGTATACAAAAACAAAAATAGAAGACATTGCATCTCAAAGCCCCTCGCATGCCGAAGCTCCATCCACTCCACCTCATTCCACCCCACCACCCATTATAAATAGACTGCAACCAGGGTCTGTTCTTGCAGATCCAACCCTAGAAGGCTTGGACATGATGTTCAAGGCCTATCAGGCTCGTCTTCAAGAAGGGCCAACAACTGCAAACCTGGACAAGAGTTACCTTAGAGCTGACTTAGAGATTGAATGAACAAAAATGTGCATGAAAATGGTAGAAGTAGCTCAAGCTATGCTCGAGCCTAGTCAAAAGATCAATGAGACAAACTCTGTCAAACCGGATTTGCATTTCCAAAGCTTACTAGAAAGATTAGAGCAATTGGTAAACAAGCCCCATGTTTCTTTACCTCCACAGGCTCAACCAATTATTGAAAGAGAAAGCTCACCGCCAAGGAAAGCTTATGTTCCTGATTTCGTGGATGAGGGAGCACCTCTTTCACATCAATAGTACTCTCAAGAGTTCTTGCGGGAAATACAAGAAGAGAAATGGGCCAAGGAGAAGGGTAATCCCCCTCCTGTTCCTGAGATTGATGATCTTCGTGATCAATTTCCCCAAGACATTCCGTCTATCTATGGAGACCAAGCAGAGCAACAAGAAGATGAAAGATTAGATTTTGAATCTAATTCTTTGCAAGAGTTGCCACAATTCATAGGCCCATGGGAATCTGAATCTCTTGAGATCAGAGCTCCCACAATACTGGTAAGAAATGAAGACTCAGTGGTTCCAAGGAACACTGATGTCGTGAAGAACACTATGGTTCACTGTCATCTCATTGTAGAAGAGCTGCTCAAAGCAAAACCTGAGCTATAGAATAATGTGAAGGATCAGGTTCCAGAACTTGATTCCAATATGCCAAAAGCAGGCTCTAAGCAAAAAGTTCCAGAGGTACCTCCAGACAAGATAGGGGACATGAGCGAAGGTGAAGAAGGTAATACTTATCTTCCGATCACCTATCAAGGTTACACAACCAAAGCAATCATAGATTCAGGTGCTGGTGTTGCTATTGCGACCACCTCCTTGTGGAAGCGATGGGGCAAACCTGTGGAGAATGAGTTCTCCTATGCGCAACGGAAGTGTGTAGTGAGCCCTTGTATGTCCAGCACTTGGACAAACATCTGCAACTTAAATAGCTTGCTGCTCTCAATACAAAAATCAAATGGACTTGAGCATTTAGTCAATCAAAGTAGACAAGAAGAGATTTCTAACAAGCTATAAATAACTTAATTTGGACAAGTTTTGATTAGGAAACACAACTGACAAAGATGAACTACCTGTCCATACAGGTATGCTGAAGAACTAAGCTTCACTCTCAGATTGATAACTCTGTAAATATATATCCTTTGAGAGAGATATTTGGTACAAAGAAAGTAGACACAAATAGATTTCCAATAAGCTAAAAAACAAGTAATTTGGATGAGTTTTCATCAGGGAACTCAACTGACCAAAATAGACCACCTGCACACATAAGTACACTATAAAACTAGACTTTACATTCTGATAGATATCTCACAGAATATAAATGATCTCAATGAGATATTTGGGACAGTGAAAGTAGATACCAAGAGCTTTTCAACAAAGCAAAAAAGCACACAATTTGGATATGTTATGGTTGAGAAACTTAACCGACCAAAATAGACTACCTATCTACATAGGTTACTAAAAAACTAGACTTCACTCCTTCACTGATATCTCACAAACTACATAAGTTTTCAAAGAGATATTTGGTACGCGAAAATTGCACAAGATACGCTTTCCAATGAATGTTTAAACACACAAAATGGTTAGATATGCACTGAGATATGAGCTTTGCAACAGAGCTGTGTACAAACTGACGTGCGGCTGGAAGGAGTCTAAGGGAAGACAAAAATGACAAAATGGCTAGATCCGACTACTGGGAGTTCTTGCCTCTTTCTCTCCCTGTTTTGAATGTGCTCCCAATTCACTTTTATAACCAATGAGCATGTGAAGAAGTTTGTGCCTCCTTCTTAACTCACCACTTTCTCCACTACATGCTACTAACTACAAGGCAAGATATTATATCTCTTACTCATCATGAATTTTGACTAGACTTTTTCTTTTATTATTTTTTCCTTTTTTCCTCTACTTTTTCTTTATCTTTATATTTGGTAAATTTATCCAAGCATGGCTCATATGAAAATGAGCTTGTATATTTATCTTCAACACTCCCCCTCAAGCTCATTTGGGAGTTATCTTCACCCATGTCCTGCAAGTTTATCACATCCTTGAAGCCTTTGAGAGCATCCAAGAACTTTGTAAAAATATCTGCAACCTACTCTTTGGTTCTGATGAACTTTATCTCCACATCTTTGCTCAGCACCTTCTCCCTTACATAATGGTAGTGGACCTCTATGTGCTTGCTCCTTGCATGAAACATAGGATTGCTTGCCAAGTAAATACTTGACATGTTATCACCATATATAGGGATGGTTCCAACTTGCACTCCAAGATCATCCAAAAGCTTTTTAATCCATATTGCTTCACATGTGGCAAAAGCTAATCCTCTATATTCAGCCTCCATGGATGAAAGTGCAACAGTAGGTTGTTTCTTTGAGCTCCATGTGATAGGTTTGCTTCCTATCATGAACACATAACCTGAGGTTGATCTCCTATCTTCCTTTGAACCTTCCCAATCAGCATCGCTAAAGCCTTTGACCTGCAATTCTTCATCAAACTTGTAAAACAAAGCATGATTAACTGTATGCTTTATGTATCTCAACACTCTCTTGGCTGAATTTAAGTGTTTGCTTGTCGGGGCTTGCATAAACTGAGAAAGTACACCAACAACATAAGACAAATCAGGTCTTGTAATGTTTGCATAGATCAATTATCTACAATGCTTCTGTATGTCGTTACATCTTCCAATGGTTCTCCATCATTTGAACAAATCTTTGTATTTGTGTCCATGAGTTGAGTGAGTGGTTTGCATTCACTCATTCCAAATCTGAAAAGAACATCCAACAAGTACTTCCTTTGCATCAAGTAGATGCCACTCTTTCCATAAATAACTTCAATTCCTAAAAAATATTTCAGCTCTCCAAGATCTGAAATTTTAAACTCTTTACCAAGCTTCCTTTTGATATCTTTAATCCCTGTAACATCATTTCCTGTTATGATGAGGTCATCGACATATATGCAAGTATATACCTCTCTATTTTCTTCCTTCTTCATGTACAACAAAGGATCTGCACTACTTGGGTTGTATCCACACTTAGTTAGATACTCTACCAATCTCTCATTCCATGCTCTTGGTGCTTGCTTCAAGCCATAAAGTGCCTTCTTCAACCTTCAAACAAAATCTGGATGGTTTTCATCTTCAAATCCAATCGGTTGACTCATGTATACCTCTTCCTGCAGTTCTCCATTAAGAAAAGCATTTTTGATGTCGAGTTGATATAATGGCCATCTCCTTGAAGCACCAATTGCGATTAATGTTCTGATAGTTCCCATCTTTGCAATAGGTGGGAAAACTTCATCATAATCTATGCCTTGTGTTTGTTTAAATCCTTTGGCAACTAATCTAGCTTTATATCTAGCTAGTAAACCATCAACATTCCTCTTTACTTTAAACACCCATTTGTTTGGAACAATCTTCATACCTTCTTTCTTTGGCACTAGCTCCCATGTGTGATTATCTTTGAGAGCTTTGATCTCCTCTTTCATAGCTTGCTTCCATTCCTTTTGTGTGCAAGATTCTTCATATGTCTTAGGCTCTTTGTCTTTGATAACCTGCATCATGTATGCAAAATGTGTCGCCATAAAACTATCATAACTCAACCTTTGAGTTGGATATCTTGTCCTTGAAGATCTTCTTTCATTGCCTTTAGAAAGTTGTTTCTTTAACCTATTTAGCTTTACCATCGGAGTGATTACCTCTTCATATTCTTCTTCACTTGCATCTACCTCACTGTTCGGAGTAGCACTTGATTCTTCGGCTCTACTATGAGCTGAATTTGGAGACAAAGAATGACTCCCCCTCCATGTTGAACATTCTTCATTTGATGTAGATGCCTCTGGACCTGAAACCTTTGTGCTTGATTGTTGAACTTCTCTTTGATTTGTTCTTGCATAATCATCACAATCTTCTTCGAGAATCTTTTCCTTTCCTTTATCTTCATACCATGGTCTTAGTTCATCAAAGACCACATCTCGTGAGACTCTTAATTCCTTTGTTCTAGGGTTGTAATACTTGTATCCTTTTTGCTCCATCGAGTAGCCGATGAAAATGCATTTCTCTAATCTTGGTTCCATCTTTGTTCTAACTTCTTGTGGAATGTGAACAAAGCAAACACATCCAAACACTTTGAGGTGTGTAAGATCAAGTTTCTTACCGGAATATACCTCTTTTGGAGTCAAGTGATGTATTCCCGATGTTGTGCACCTATTCATCAAGTAAATGGCGGTTGTGGTAGCTTCCGCCCAATAGTACAATGGTACCTTCATCTCGTTGAGCATGCATCTTGCGATTTCAGCAATTTGCCTATTTTTCCTCTCAGCTACTCCATTTTGTTGTGGTGTATACCTATAAGTGAATTTCCTTTTGATCCCATTCTCTTGTAGAAAATCTGAAAACTCTTTGGAGAAGTATTCTCCTCCACCATCAGACCTTAAGGTTTTGATAGACCTTCCTGTTTCCTTTTCAACTTCAACTTTGAATCTTTTAAATATAGAAAACACCTCTGATTTTTGCTTCATACAAAACAACCATACCTTTCTTGAGTGATCATCAATGAAGGTGACAAAAAATCTATTACCAACCATTGATGCCTCTTGGGTTGGTCCCCATACATCCGTATGGATCAAGTCCAAGACATTTGGAGCCACATAACTGCTCCTCTTGAATGGTTGCCTCGTTTGCTTTCCTAGTTGACAAGCTTCACATAACTCATGTAGTGCAATGCTATTAAATTTTGGAAGACCTCTTACCACTTCATGTTTGCTCATGTCCTTCAGCTTTGGAATGTTGATGTGTCCTATTCTTTTGTGCCATAAGTCCAACTTTGAAATCTTCTTATTCCCACATTGAATGTACATGACCTTTCCATGTGGATGTTGGACGTCCAAAGTGAACATCCTTCCTTCTCTTCTACCTCGAGCAATGACCTTGAAGCCTTCCTTTGGATTCTTTATGAAGCACCCATTCTCATTGAATATGACATGATAACCCTTCTCTACCATTTGTCCTACTGAAATCAAGTTCTTTGAAATTGTAGGAACATGAGAACATTAGATAGTACCTTTGCTCTACTTGTATCTCCAAGCCTTATATCTCCAATGTGTTCAATAATGTGTTGAGTATCATCACCTGTTTCAACACATCCTTTTCCACTTGGTACATGTAGATTAGTGAACAAACTTCCTTGGCATGACATATGGTTACTACAACCTGAATCAATGTACCATTTTTTGTCATCTTCACAAGAGCTTCTATACTCATGTCTCATTACAAGTAGTGTGTCCTTGCTTCCTTCACTTGAGGTGCTTGCATAGTTGCTTTGGTTCCTTTGATTGCCTCCATTTGGTCTTCCATTCTTCAGCCAATAATCACTAGCATAGTGTCCTACTTTACCACAATGATAGCATGTTATACCTTTATGAGAATTGTAGGAGCTTCGGCCTCTTCCTCTACTTCTACCTCGACCTCTTCCTTGTGCGTTGGCATTTGATGCGTCTTTAGATGTGTATCTTTCAAGTTAATGGAAGTTATAAAAGCCTTCCATCTTTCATCTTCTCTCAAGCCATTGAGAGTATAACACACAAGATCTTTGTCTTCAACCGTTGTGCCAATAGAAGCTAAAGCATCGCTTAGCTCCTTAATCTTCAAAGTATATTCAACTATGGATTGACTCGAACTTTTCTTGATTGTGTTCAACTCATTCTTGAGTTGAAGTTCCCTAGCTTTGGTATTTGTTGAATACATCCTTTCAAGAGCTTCCCAAGCATCCTTAGCTTTCTCTAGATGTTGAATATGCCCTACCATGGCATTAGTAATGAATTGCGAAATGAGGAACATGACTCTCCTATTCCTCTCTTCCCATTCTTTTGCTTGCCTCCTTTGGACTTCAGTGGCCATAGCTTGATTGATTTGAGGTTGAGCATCATCGCCGCTCACAATACCCCATAAGCCTTTGCCCATTAGGTAGTTAGCCATTCTAAACCTCCACACGGGATAGTTATCCTTATCCAACTTCTCTACTTGTTGACCCAAGTCTGCCATTGAAGAGTATCAAAGACTTTGAGAGTTACCTTGAATAGTTATAGTCCTTTGCTCTTGCATTTGTGATGCTCCTCCTTGTTTTATAGCTCCACTTTTGCTTTTATTTATCTCCAGCTCTGTTGATGAAGTTTAAGCACCAAGTTCGCTCTGATACCAACTGTGGAGAATGAGTTCTCCTATGCGCAACGAAAGTGTGTAGTGAGTCCTTGTATGCCCAGCACTTGGACAAACATCTGCACCTTAGATAGCTTTCTGCTCTCAATACAAAACTCAAATGGACTTGAGCCTTTAGTCAATAAAAGTAGACAAGAAGAGCTTTCTAAGAAGCTATAAATAACTTAATTTGGACAAGTTTTGATTAGGAAACACAACTGACAAAGATGAACTACCTATCCACACAGGTATGCTGAAGAACTGAGCTTCACTCTCGGACTGATAACTCTCTGAATATATATCCTTTGAGAAAGATATTTGGTATAGAGGAAGTGGACACAAATAGCTTTCCAATAAGCTAAAAAAGAAGTAATTTGGATGATTTTTGGTCAGGGAACTCAACTGACCAAAATACACTGCCTACACACATAAGTACACTGTAAAACTGGACTTTACTATCTAACAGATAACTCACAGAATATAAATGATCTCAATGAGATATTTGGAAAAGTAAAAGTAGATTCTAGGAGATTTCCAACAAGACACAAAGCACACAATTTGGATATATTTTGGTTGGGAAAAATAACCGACCAAAATAGACTACCTATCTACACAGGTATACTGAAAAACTGGACTTCACTCTTTCACTGATATCTCACAAAATACATAAGCTTTCAAAGAGATATTTGGTATGCTGAAACTACACAAGATAAGATTTCCAATGAATGTTTAAACACACAAAACGATTACATATGCACTGAGATATGAGCTCTATAACAGAGCTATGTACAAACTGACGTGCGGCTGGAAGGAGTCTGAGGGAAGACAAAAATGACAAAATGGCTAGATCTGACTACTGGGAGCTCTTGCCTCTTTCTATCCTTGTTTTGAATGTGCTCCCAATTCACTTTTATAACCAATAAGCATGTGAAGAAGTTTGTGCCTCCTTCTTAACTCACCATTTTCTCCCCTACATGCTACTAACTACAAGGCAAGATATTATATCTCTTACTCATCATGAATTTTGACTAGACTTTTTCTTTTATTATTTTTTCCTTTTTTCATCTACTTTTTCTTTATCTTTCTATAAATTTATCCAAGCATGGCTCATATGAAAATGAGCTTGTATATTTATCTTCAACAAAACCCACATTAAGACCAACTAGAATGAAGCGACGGTCATTTTGAAAGACCTCTAGGATTGTTTGAAGGGATAACTCTAACCACTTGTGGTGTAGAGTTTGAACACACATTTTCCATATGTGACTTTGAAAAAAATAACGTCTATGAGATGATCCTAGGAAGACCCTTCCTACGACAGTTGCAAATAGTACAGGATTGGGGAACCAACTCCTTGTACTTACAACACTTAGGGGTCACCACCAAGGTCAATTTGAAGGATTAGACCTTCAGAGATGTACCACCCCTACAATGGAATCCTATCCAGAAAGCAAAAGAAGATTCAATCTCTGTGCATTTTGGAAGTTTTCCTGACCCATCCTGGTTGCATGAAGATACTCACTTGTGGATGTGCAAGGTCGCAGAGAAAGAGGAAAAGCACCTAAAAGCAAGAGAAGAAGGAACTCCCCCAAGAGATAGACCAATTAAAGACTCCGCCTATACACCCATGATGTTTCCAGATGAGGAATTTGAGCGTCATGGTTGGGCAGAAATCTTAGCTACCATGGACATTGCAGTCAATGAAGAACAATGGACACCTCATTGTGATGAGGAGGGTTATGATATTTCAGTGTTCATGTGTCAGCCATTGCTAGAAGAGTGTGATCCTAGTGAGGACATAGGATGACGATGATCTAGAATCCATTGTGATGGATACTTACTTTGACTTAGAGGAACACTATTTAGAAGACATAGGAGTGTTAACCCAAAAAGAAGAAGAACCTCTCACAAGTATTAAAACTGTAAATTCAAAGCAAGGAAGTGAAGGAGGTCAAAAGAAATAGAAACGAAAAGCAGTGAAACAAGAAGAGGAGGAATCATTGTTTGAGGTACCAAAAAATTTCAAGAAATATGAAGTTGAAGATCGAAAAATTTTGGTACGAATGCCTAAGAGAGAGGCGATCATAGGAGAAGCATATGACAATAAAGAAAAGACCAAAAACTGTAGCTCTATTAAGGGAATATAGGGACTTGTTTGCGTGGCACTATAGAGACTTGAAGGGAGTAGATCCAAAAATTTGCTCTCATACTATACCCATGACTGCTGATGCCAAACCCACCAAACAAAAGCTCACACATATAATGACACTTACGCAGCTAAAATCAAAGAAGAAATTGACAGGTTGATTGAAGCTAGATTTATCTATGAGATTGAGCATACTGAATGGGTGTCCCCCATTGTAGTGGTACCCAAAAAGAATGGAAAATTGCGAGTGTGTATTAACCTAAAAAAAGTTAATGCTGCTACGATTAGAGACAGTTATCCACTTCCAATCACTGAACATTTATTGGAGCGTGTTGCAGGCAAGGAAGTTTATAGCTTTCTTGATGGATTTTCAGGTTACAATCAAGTAGCCATTGCCCTAAAAGATCAACACAAAACGGCTTTGAAGAAGAGTTGAGAGTTAGATAAGAAGCACAAGCCGAGGTGAGAGAGCGCATTAGGCGAAATAAGTTCAGGCAACTGGGCCTAGATGCCAACTCGAAATCCCCAAAATATCACATGGACATGTGCCAAAAATCGGACGCGATTACTTCTCGAATCATCGATCAATGCCCCTTTGTGAACATAGAGGTAGGACAAGAAAAGTGTGTTAAGGACCGTGAGAGCATTGGTTGACTCTGGTGCAACAACTAGTGCAGTTCGACTTTCATACTGCCAAGACCCGCAATTGGACATCAAGCCCATAGAAGCATATGTCATAGGATTGGGAGGTGTGGAAACCCCTTGTTTGAGAGAGGTGGAACTTCCCCTCTACATTCAAGATGTTCCAATGAAAGTCAAAATACTGGTGTGTCAGGATGAGGACCTTACAGAGCCACTTGTCTTGGGTCAAGATTGGATTTATCACCATGCATTCAACTTGAACCTAAGAAGTCAACTTCTTCAAGTTTGGGTACGTGAACAATGCATTCCATTAGAATTAGAGAACTACATGCTCACAGATCATGGCACCACACACTCTCTTATCTCCTCTAAGACCAATCTTCATGAACAAGATGCTGTGTGTGTCAAAAGCTCTAGGACCCAGAAGGACTCAATCATGGAAGAACAGTTGCAAAGGCACACATACCTTCCTTCTTCTTTGAGGAGTAAAGCATCCATAGTAGTTCAACCAGAGAGGCAAGCGAAACAGTACCAGACAATCGATATCTCAAATAGACAAAGAGCCTTCAAGAAGGAAGTAGTTCCGGGCATGAAGCAAATCTGGGTACGAAAAGGAGAGCAACCACCGACCTTGCCAACACACTTCCCACCCAGGCAAGCCAACCACGCAAAAACAAGAACCCAAAAATCAAGACTAGCTCACCCAGAAGGTCTCCAAAAAATTTGGGTGCCTAAGAAATTAGCTACAACTCAACAAGGGCGATTATAGATGTGGGTACCTAAGAAGCTCTTACATCCACAACAACCTATGCTTTCACCCATATGTTAGGTCTCAACAAAGAAGCCAAGGAGAGCAAAGGGTAAGAACAGAGCACAAAGACCAAAAGAAGGTCAACTCAATCCTTTGGCAACAGTAAGCAGGCAATCATCAAGGATATGGGTTTGGATGCCAGAAGTACTAGTAGCCTCCACAGAACAAAAGAGCCAACCACACTGGATACCAAAGTTTAGAAAGCAGCCAAAGATGAAGAAGTCAAGGACTTGTACGTAGCCCAACACTGTTTTGAAATGGGTCCCTAAAATTAGTGGTCCTTTTGACATCCAAGGGATACCTCCAACAAAGGATGCATCAACACTTGCAGTAACATCAAAAGCCTCGACCAACAACAACCATGTGCCTTTGGCATAACCTTGTCTTTTGCACCATTTAGGCTATGCATTTCAAGAGTATGCATTAGTATAGGGCCACATTACACAGCCGTGCATAGACACAATCGAGAGTCCCAGGCACATGTGACGCATCTACCATATGTAAAATATTTTATTGACGCTAACACCTTTCATCTTGTTTTATGCCATTGTTCCAGAAAAAAAAAAGGGAGAAGAGAGAAAAAGAAAGAAAGAAAGACAAAAAAGAAATAGGAGGAAGCCTTTGAAGAGTCTCATCAGTGAACCATCAGCAAGGCAATGGTCAAATACCATGATGGAGTACAACACGAAGAGATGAAGATCGCCGAACCTTTCACCATGGTAAGACGTGCATGCTTCAACAACACTATAACCATGATAGATTAGGAAACCTCTTTGTCGGCATACCCTTGAGCACTTAGCTCAAGACCCAACTTCTTGCACCATAATTCTTCCAATGCATTTCCCAAATATGCATGCATAGGGCTACATTACAAGGCCATGCATAATGCACATATTTTTCTCAACCCATGCACTAATGCACTTACCCATCAGTCATTATGGGTCAAAAGTACTTGGCATCCTACTATGAAACTCATGTTCAAGATCCAAGTACATAACGTGTACAAGAACAGTACCTATGAAGCCATTCAACGTCAACAACTACTCCGGATCAATATTGACAACCTCTTTTGAGCAACTAGCAATCTGTGAAAGCACGAAAATATGCCATCTAGCTCAAGTCCAAGGAAGAAGTACCTACCAGGGGACCAACTCTCGCATAGGCTAGTAGTGGAAAATTGAAGAACTTGACAACCGACCAGGCTACATTGGGAAGATGGACCGCTCCTGTTGATACATGAAGGACACTACCTCTCAATGTACTACATGGAACAACAACTACAATAGGGGTCTGTCAGGGATGACAGACTCAAGAGGGGGGGAAGTGTTGAAGCTCAAGGTCAAGGACAAGCATGGAAGCACATCAAGGAAGTGGACACACAAGAAGAAGGAGCAAGTAGGGAGCTCCAAGAAGCACCTGTCAAATTTTCAGAAGCAATCCCTATAAAAAGGGAATCAAAGAAGTCGATTTGGAGAACATCCAAAGAGGGAAGAAGTTATGGAACAAAGGTTTTAGAAAGTGGAAACAATCTTGAGACCATGATACAAGTCACTGGATAAGGTTTGAGGGCATAGAATATACTAGGAGAATTGACTTGATGATTGGAGCCCTCTTAGGTAGAGAATCAACTCTTGAGACAACTCAAAGACTCACCTCCTTCTTGGAAATGACCCCCTCCCCCTAGATTGAAGGGTTAAGATGGAACAATGGTAACAAATTAGGCAAAATTATGAGGTTACATAAACACCTTGACTTGCATATTTCCCTTAATAAAGGATGATGTACAAATTGGTCTAGCATTAGATGGCAAGTCGTGTGCAGATACCTGTGGCACCCTCTCATTGAAAACAAAAAATATGTTCTAATGTGTCAAATCCTCCATCATGGAATCTGGACCAATGCCAAAGCTAATAAAATATGTGGGGTCCCTCACTAGTGTAAGCAGTGCATCCGTGGCAAAGAGGACATTGGTCATCTCTTCTTCTCATGCCTTAAAAGTAGCCCAATCTGGCACCCTCGTGCTAAGATTTTTATCTCAATAAGACAAATTAGTTGGAAACAAGCTCTATTTGGAGAAACAATTGATTGCTTTTCAACTTTGTCGACAACCATCAAAGGGGAAGTGCTATGGAAGATATGGAAAGAAAGATGTGCGATAAACTTTGATGGCCATCAAAAAGAGTGGTCGATTGAAAAATCTCTATACCTACTAGGTAGAAGAATATGTAATTGTAAAGAGTCTTCCCCTTTTATACACCACAGGATGTTTGTGTTGGAAAATAAAAAGATTTAAAGCAAGTGGGTTGTTCATAAATAGGTATAAAGCTAGACTTGTGGCTAAGGGTTTTGCACAAACCCAAGGAGTTGATTATGAAGAGACTTTCTCACCTGTGGCCAAAATGCCAACCATCAGGGTATTGGTAAGTGTGGCTGCATCAAGGAATTGGAATATGTACCAATTGGATGTAAAAAATGCTTTTCTTAATGGCTGGATTTCAGAGGAGGTGTACATGTCTCAACCTCTTGGTTAAGAGGACCCAAAAAAGGTAAATTATGTGTGTAAATTGAACAAAGCCCTTTATGGATTGAAGCAGGCACCTAGGGCATGAAATCATAGGTTGACTACATACCTTCAAGATCAAGGATTCATCATGAGCAAAGCAGATACTTCTCTGTTTGTCAAGAGAAGTAATTCAGAGGTGATATACCTATGTGTGTTGATGATATCATACTTACAGGTAATGATGCCAATGGCATCAAGCATATCAAGAACCAAATGATGTAGGAATTCACAATCAGTGATTTAGGGTTACTAAAGTATTTTCTTGGGCTTGAGTTAGTCTATACAAATTCTAGAATTTACATTACTCAAAGAAAGTATGTGCAGGATATGTTGAAGAAGTTTCACTTGGAGAATGCCAAGGTAGCAAGCACTCATATGGAGGTAAATAAATAGTTAAGTGCTCATGAAGGTGATGTGCTTGTTGCAGGATACCAAAGCATAGTTGGAAGCCTAAACTATGCTACATTGACAAGCATTGATATTGCTTATGGATTAAGTTTCTTAAGTCAATTTATACACAAACCTAGAGCACCTCACTTGGAAGCTGCCAAGAATATTTTGAAGTACCTTAAGGGTACTCAAAATCAAGGTTTATACTTTCCTTATACTTCAGATTTGGACATTAAAATATACTCAGATGTAGATTGGGTAGGTTGTAAGGATGAGAGGAGGAGTACGTCAGGTTATCTCTCTTTTGTAGGTGATAGGCCTATTTCATGGTCTTATAAGGGGCAACCTACTATTGCTTTATCTTCAACAGAGGAAAAATATAGAGGATTGGCCAAAGCCACTCAAGAAGCCATATGGATTAGATTGCTATATGTAGATTTGGGATTAGATGCTAACTCTCCAATGATTTTTGGAGACAATACAAGTTCTTTACATCTTGCAACAAATCCTATTTATCATGCTAGGACCAAGCATATAGAGGTCCACTATCATTATGTGAGAGAGAAGCTATTGAGCAAGGAAATTCAGTTGGCATATGTATCAACTAATATGCAATGTGCAAACTTATTGACCAAAGTACTTGATGGTACTAAACTTTGTAGGTTTAAAGCTATGATTGGATTGCACGACATTCAAGAGGATTAATGAAGAAGAACAAGCTAAGATGTTTGGCTTCAGGGGGAGCTATTGGTGCAAATGCCAAGACTTCACACTTGGCTAGTCATTGGAAGAAGCTATGTGTACTTCTTGCAAATTCACATGAACCATTGCTTGAGCAAAATGGGTATTAATGTTACAACCCACTCACACAATAGGTGAAGGTAAAAACAGATGTGGTATTTGATGAAATATCAAGCTTCTATGCAAATGCCAAAGAAGGATTGAATCTTGAACCAAGTGACAAAGAAAATGCTAAAAAATCAAGTGAAAAAAATCTCAAGTTTTGAGTGGATTGGATGCATCACCAAGCAATAGTTCCAATTCAAATCCATGGAGTGGAAGATTGCATGGAAATTTCAGTCCAACAAATTCATCAAATACATCTAAGAAAGGTAAAGAAAAGCTTCCTGTTGGTAGCAAAACATGTGCAGGTTTTGAAGATGTTGATGGAGATTCAAGCAGTTTAGAAAAAAGTCTTGATGAGGAACTTGGATTGCCCTCTATGAAGACTCTAGGAGTAAGAAAGGCACATGCAGATGATACAAGGAGAAGTGACCCAAGACCAAGAACATCTGGGAGGATGCAGAATTCAGTGCAACGATTGACGTATGACAGTTATATGGCTTGTCATTGTGCCTACATGACCAAGGTAATACAAGGTGTTGAACCTTCTTGTTTTGAAAATGTGATTGGAAATGCAGATTGGGAAAAAGCTATGGATGAGGAGATGGCTACACTTTATGGAAATTATACATGGAAGCTGGTTCCACTATCGGAAGGGAAGAAACCCATTGTTTGCAAGTGGGTTTACAAGGTAAAGCACAACGCTGATGGTAGCATAAGCAGGTATAAGGCCTGAGTGGTAGCAAAAGGATATGCACAAACATATGGCATTAATTATGAGGAAACATTCAGGCTTGTAGCTAAAATGTCTACTATCAGAACACTTGTTACATTAGCTATAACAAAAGGACGGACTCTGCATCAGATGGATGTGAGAAATGCTTTCCTACATGGTGAGTTACAGGAAGAAGTCATGGACCAGCCACAACACAATGCATCCAGAATATGTTTGCAGGTTGCAAAAGGCTTTGTTTGGACTTAAGCAAGCTCCTCATGCATGGCATGCAAGGATTGCTGATTACTTAACTACCATTAGGTTTTCTATGTGTGATGGAGATCATTAACTATATGCAAGGGAGGGTGATGATGGCATAACAATTGTGGATATTTATGTTGATGACTTGATTGTAGGTGGTGATAATGAAGAAAGCATTAAAGAGGTAAACCAACTTCTTATGCAGGAATTTGACATGAAAGTTCTTGGTGTGCTGTGCTATTTCTTGGGCATTGAGTTTATATATATAGAAACAGGTATATGGATGTCACAAAGGCAATATGCCTTGAATATGTTGCAAAAGTATGGTATGGCTGATTGGAAGCCAATTTCTATGCCATTAGATCATAATTTGAAGTTGGATACTACATCAGGTGAAGCAATGCAAAATGCTACTATGTACAAGAAAATTGTGGGAAGCTTGATAAGAAGTTTCAGAAGATGCTTGGATTAGAGGATATGACATTGAGCTTGAGGGGGAGTGTTGAGATATCAAGCTCAACATGGGATGATCCAGGATGACAATTATCAGTTTTCATTTCTCTGACATGTATAGTGGTCACATAGGTATATGTCAGGGATACTTCATTGTGCTGTACTAGATTTATCTACCGAGAGTGATGGCACATTTGTTTCTTGCCAGCTCACTCATCTATGGACATTAGAGTTTTCCTTATGTACTGATCTTTATATATTGCACTTGTCGTGTTCTTGTTTTTAGGTCATTCTTGTAAATTCCTTTTATGTAATAGAATAAGAAGAAGATCATTTTTCCTTGCCTCAATCTATGTGTGTGATCCTCTTTGAGTGTGAGAGTGTGTGATCTCTCTTCCTTATCTCCTTCCTCGTGACAACTTCCGCCATGATGCAAGTGGTAGCATTTCTCTCAGACTTTGCTAGAAGAGGAGATCATGTTAGCATTGTATCAAAAACATGATGATGCCTTGTCCCCTTTACAATACTAACATGATGCCTGTAGTGGTTAGTGAGTTAGTGAGTGAGACCTTCTACATTTGTGAGTGTTGGTTAGTAGGTTAGTGATTTCCCTAGATGCATACTCTGGATGTGCATTATACTTAGAATGCATCTACCTTGGTGCAAGTTAAGTTACAATTGGGGTTAGGGGGTTTGTTAAAAGGTTTAACACTCAAAATTTTCAGCATGGGATTATAGCTTTTGGATGTGATGACTTTTAAATGTTTCTGAAATAGGTCTTCTTGGATTTGGGACTTTTGAGGTACCCATTTCTAGATAAATCTAGGTGTGATCAGAGACGTGGAGGAGTTGAGTGTAGATGTTTGCCATAAAGTTCGTGATGTGAGTGTCTGTGAGTGGTGATTCAAGCTTGTGAGATGATGTGAAGCTACTTGAGCTTGTAAGCAAGTCTTGGGCACCCAGATTCGGCATGCATTGGGGTCAACCTTCATCGACTGCTTTGGGACCCAAATGGGGATAGTCTGCCTTGGCTGACTCTTCAAGTGTTCTTTTGTTGTGGTCTTTGACTACGTTATTCTTTCTGTGCACCTTTGGGGTCCTCTTTCCAGAGTAGAGGATTGCTCACTCTTGCATATCCATATCTGTTTCACTCCATGAGGTATTTTATCTTGCACCGATCATTGATCATGCATCTTGATTATCTATTTCATCTCCTTCTTCTGTTGCCTTGCTTGTATTTTTGGTACTGACTTTGGAAAAGAAGGGAGTTCCATATTGGCTTTGGTGACTCCTTCATGTGTGACTTTTTTCTACACCATAGAACTTTTGACAAGAATAGCATCATTATGTTCATGTGTGTTCCTGGAAGGACCATGCGTGAGTGCCTTTTTTAGTTGCCTGAGTGCTTGATTTTCTAACTCAATGTTGATGCGGTTTTGATTTACTCAGACCTGAAGAAGTTCACTTCTTAGGTTCATGTTGACTACATGGTCATAAATCCAATCTTGACCCAAGACAAGATGTTCAGTGAGATCCTTGTCTTGACACACTAGCACTTTGGCTATCATGAGAGCGTATTGAATGGTACACTTATGTGTTTCTCGAGTAGCTTTGATGTGAACGTTTTCCCTATACATGGGCACTTTTTACTTTAGTGCTAGCTAGAGGTTTTTTCTCCATGTTACCACATACATGATTCACTCATATGTGGTGGTATTTTGTACTTAGGGATATTATTCAGATCTTACTTTAGTTCAATTCATCATCAATAGAGAGAGCTATTCCAGCCATCCATCTTCTCTGTGTGTCTTGCTATGTTTGTGCTCCTTGTGTGTGCTTCACATGTGTCTCTTGCACTTCACACACATGCCATAATGGTATCAAAGCAGGTTCAACTCCTTGTTAAGTTTTAGTTTTTTGCATCGTAGTATGCATGCACTTTTAACAGTGCAAATCGACTCTGGAGCATAGAACAATGAGTTTTAGCAGCCAATAAGCATATCCACTTATTGAATTGAGGGTTTACCCCCAGTCGAAGTCATTTGTGCAGCCAAAATCGCCATCAGAGTGATGGTTTGTGAGCTGAAATTTCAGCATTCATTTTAGCTTTCATTGAAATAAAGATTTTATCACATTCTTGTTCTTTAGTGAAATGGTGGGCAGCAATGACTTGTTTGGCTTGCTTCAAGCTAAAGATAAGCTTGATTGGACTAACTATCCAATGTGGTCTTACATGATGACGCATGTTCTTGTTGCAAAACAAGTTTGGAACATAGTGGCAAATGTAGATCGAAAACCCGCAGGTTCTTCTACTTCACAATCTACTGTCATAGATGGAGCTTCTTCTTCAAGTACAGTGGTTTCTCCTTCTCCACCTACACAAGAGCAGCTTAGATGAGATGGAAAAGATGCTCAAGCTCATGCATTGATTGTGCTTTTTGTGAAGTGTCATATAATTCCACACATTTGGTCATGTTCTACATCAAGAAAGGCATGGGACACTCTTGCTTCTTTGTATGCCATACGTAATGAAGCACATGTTGCATACTTGGGGAAGCAACTTGAGGATGTATGTATGGCTGAAAATGAGTTGGTGGATGTATATGTGACATGCATCAAGGATTTGAAAGAGCAATTGGCAAACATAGATGAGATTATTCCAGATGCATCACTCATCTCTACATTGTTGAAAGGATTATCGAAATCTTTTCAAAGCTTTGCTACTACACTCTGTTTGATTGCAAAAGGGAATCCTAATATGTACTCATTTGATGAGGTTGTGTCTCTTCTTTTGCAAGAAGAGCAATCTAGAGTGAATATGGGTGTTTTGATTGAGGGAATGCAAGCACTTGCTATTTCACAAAAGGGAAAAAGCAAGTATGGTTTAGCTTTGGCTTCATAACCAAAGCCTCAACCTTCCTCTTCCACTCATTCCTCTAATGATGCTGATTTGCAAAAGAAGAAGGTATGCAAATATTGTCAAAAGGCTGGTCATACTATTGATAAGTGTAGAAAGCTCGCTAAATGCAGAAAAGAAGAAGGAATCCGGCATGTCTATTGCTGAAAATTCAGCAAATGCAAAGAATGATGAAGCTAACATGGCTCAAGATTTTTGGGCATGTGTTGTTACATGTAATTATGATGCATCTTTGCATTCTAAATGTATGGTTGTGACTGAAGCTGATTCGGATTGGTTCTTTGATAGTGGTGCTTCAAAGCACATAACTTCATGCAAAAGATTTTTTTCATCATTAAAAGATGCATCCAAAGGAGAACATGTGGTGTGTGCAAACAATGCCTCTTATCCTATCATTGGATTAGGAGAAATTGAGCTTATGGCTGCAAATGGATGTGTGATTCTCTTGAAAAATGCATTATATGTACCTGGTATCAAGAAGAACTTGATTTCAGTTCCGCTGATTGCCAAAGCTAGAGTACACTTTGTTGATGATAAGTGTATGGTTCATGATTTCAGCAATGGTGATATTATTGTGATGTCTGATACATTATGTAATGGTTTGTATCACATGGATACATACAAGAGGGCTGCCTCAAATGCCTTGGTTGCTCATACTTCTTCCATGGATCAAATGGAGCTTTGACATGCTCATTTTGGTCATTTGAACTTCAATAGTTTGCTTTACTTGCAAAAGAAGGACATGGTTATTGGTTTGCCTACACGAGTCCATTGAAAAGCATGCATGTGAAGGTTGCATTCTTGGAAAAATGTATTGTGCTTTTTTCCCAAAAGATATTCATACACACACTACAAGAAAATTGTAGTTTGTTCATAGTGATGTATGTGGTCTGGAAAGCATGTATATTTTGTTACTTGCATTGATGATGCTACTTGCCATACATGGGTGTATCCTATGAAAGCAAAGAATGAGGTATTTTCTTGCTTCAAAGAATTTTTCGCCATTGCTGAAAATTTTTCTTCACAAAATCTTTTGGCTCTACACACAAATCATGGTGGTGAATACGTGTCACATGAGTTTAATGTTTTTCTTTGTGAAAGAGGTATTTCACACCAATGTACGGTGCCATATACACCTCAGCAAAATGGCGTTGCCGAGCTGCCCATCGAGGTTGGAAAGTGCATTAGTTGGACATAAAAACAACCTTCTTAAATGGTGATTTGCAAGAGAGGTCTATGTGAAGCAACCTCCTGGATTTGCTATGAAAGGGAAAGAGCATATGGTTCGTCACTTGCATAAAGCCTTGTATGGTCCCAAGCAAGCTCCACCTGCATGGTATGACAAAATCCATAAGCCCTTGATTGCTCTTGGCTTCACATGTAGTCCAATTGAGAGCACACTCTATGTACGCAAAGATGGGGCTGATCTTATAGTGCTTGTTATTTTTGTCGATGACATACTCGTGATTGGGTCATGTGATGCAAAACTTGACATTCTTATGGCTGATTTGCAGCATACTTTTGATGTCACTTATCTTGGTCTTTTGAGCTACTATCTTGGCATCCAATTTGTATCCATTTAGAGGGGGAATTGTTATGCATCAAACAAAGTATATTGAAAAACTACTTCAGTGTTTTGACTTTGAGGATTGCAAGCCAGTTTCCACACCAGTTGAGGCTGGATTTAGGTTCTCAGTTTAGGATTCCAATGATGCATTTGACACTTCTCTTTATCAGCAAGTTGTGGGATGTCTTATATATGCATGCATCACAAGGCCGGATATACAATATGTAGTTTCCCAGTTGAGTCGATTCATGCATAGCCCTAGCACTTAGTATTGATAAGTGGTGAAATGTGTGTTTAGATATCTCAGAGGCACTTTGAGCTTAGGCAAGATATTTAGCCATGCGTGCATGCTTTTACAGATAGTGATTGGGCCGGTTGTTATGATACTCACGTGTCCACTAGTGGTAATTGCTTTTTCCTTGGAGAGTCATGCATATCTTGGTTGAGTAAGAAGGAGCCTATAGTGGGGACATTGAGTTGTGAAGTTGAGCACATGGCAATTTTCATAGCTACAGTGGAGTGTATATGGCTGAGATGCCTATTGATGGATCTTTGCATGGAGATTGATGCTGCTATGCATATTCTCACTGATAGTCAGAGTGCATTGGCTATTGCACGAAACCTAGTGTTTCATGCATTGACCAAACATATTGAGGTGCACTATCACTATGTGAGAGATCACCTTCATATAGGAGATATTGATTTGGTATATGTGCCTACACAAGATAATGTGGCATACATATTCACCAAAGCTCTTCCACAGGAAAAGTTTGAAGCTTTTCGCAAAGCTTTAGGCTTATTACCTTGTGGGGGATGATCTCTCACTCCTTGTATGTGTTCACATCATTTTCTCCAAGGGGGTTTATTACATTTATGTGTTCCTTAAGTAGCTTTGATGTGAACCTTTTCCTTATACATGGGTGCTTTTTACTCTAATGCTGGTTAGAGGTTTTTTCCCCATGTTACCACATACATGATTCACTCATATGTGGTGGTACTTTGTACTTAGGGATATTATTCAGCTCTTACTTTAGTTCAGTTCATCATCAATAAAGAGAGCTATTCCAGCCATCCATCTTCTTCATGTGTCTTGCTACGTTTGTGCTCCTTATGTGTGCTTCTTGCATGTCTCTCACTTCTACACACACCCAACATTGAAGGTAGACAGGAAGCTCCACCTCGCCCATGAAAGGGGTTTCCATACCTCCCAATCCTATGAGATATGCTTCTATAGGATTGATACTTAATTGAGATTCTTGATAGTAAGAAAGTCTAACTGCACTAGTGGCTGCACCTGAGTCAATCAAGGCTCTTATAGTCCTTGCACTCTTGCCTTGTCCTACTTCTAGGGTCACAAAGAGAGCTCGATCTATTATTCAAGGTGAGATTGTTCGTGATGCTTGCCACATGGATGCATGATATCTTGGAGCCTCATGAATGTCTGACCTAGGTTGGTCTCTACCTTATCTCCTCAATTTCATTCATCCAATGCATTCTAAGGCTTCTGATTATGCCTCTTCTCGAACTCATTTTTCCTCTTCTTTACGTTTCTTTACAGTGTTGAGTTCATTTAGCATTTTCTCTGTGAGGGTTCTTGATATAATTTAACTCTACATCCATTGATGTAACTAGGTAGGATGTCGCCTGCAAGAGTGGCTGATTGGACAACTCCACTTGTTGATATTCTATAATATTCATGGGTTAATAGCCATGCTTCTCTAGCTTCCGTGCATGTTGCTTCAATGTGTACACTAAGACTAAATCTTGCACTTTCAAGCCCTTGTCTTTCACATGTGCATCAAAGTAAGCCTTTTGCCTTCTCTTGGCTATGTATATTCCTGCAATTGCTCTTAATCTCATTTCACCTAATCGTTCAAGATCAAAGATTCTAGATGAGAGCTCATGGCTAGTCCATTGATGATTTTGTCCTAGTTTGAATGTAGGGATCACGAAATCTAGTGGCAATATTGCATTCTAGCGAAATACCATTTAAAATGGTGTGGCTTGGAGTATTGTTTTATAGGAAACTCGATATGTCAAAACAACATGGTGTAGCTATTTATCCCAATCAGAGCATTTATTATGCACCAACTTTGTCAATACATTACATAGGATCTTATTCGTGCTCTCACCTTGTCTGTTAGCTTGTGGGTGATAGGGGGCAAACTTCTTATGTACCACCAGGAATTCTTGGAGAAGGTTTTCAATGAATTCATTCAAGAAGTGCATGCCTCTATTGCTTACTTACTCTATTGGTAATCCGTATCTTGTGAACACATTCTCGAATAAGAACTTGGCATTGGTTTGTGCATCATTCTTCTTTATGGCCTTCATTTCTACCAATTTGGTTAGATAGTCCATGGCAACAATTATGTATTTAGCATGTGAACTCTTTGTTGTGGGGATTAATAGGACCTACAAAGTCTATTCCCCACTTAGAGAATGCTTGACCTCCCATCATGGGTTTCAATGGCATTCCATCCTTACGTATCAGATATTGAGTTCACTAACAAATATCACACTGCTTCACATAGGTATGTGCATCCATGTGAAGTGTTGGCCACCAAAGACCTGTGAATAGATTTGCCTTAATCACCCGGTGTGGTCCAAAGTGTCCTCTTGCCACCCCTTAGTGAGAAGTTTCCAAGATCTTCAGATATTCACTTTCATGAACACACAATCTTGGGTATCTGCCTCTTCCATGCTTGTATAAATGATCTCCAATGAGTGAGTAATCTAGTGCTTCTTGTTTTAAGCACTTTTGTCTATCCAATGTCATCTCTTGAGGGAATGATTTTTTCCTCAAAAAGGATACCAAAGGTTCACTCCAATCTAGCTCTAAAGACACGATATAGAGTGGCATGTTCCACTGGTGGCTTATATCGCAGATTCGGCACTCCTTGCACGTCTTATGGACATCTGCTTCCATGGTAGGCCAATATAAACCTAATCTTTGTAGAGTCTATAGGGTTTGCTGTTTGGAGTGATGTTGCTATAGTGCACCTACATGTGCTATTTGCAACCATTTTACATGTTCACCTTCATCTACACAGCAAGCCACTATGCCTTTATCGATGTGTTTATACACAACACTTGCCAGTATGTGGTATTTCTAAAACCTTACTACTTCTTTATCTTTATCTCTCAGTATGTGATGTTTAGATCCAAAGGTGAGAATAGGCACTATATTCTTGGCCCAATTAGGCACTACTTCTAGATTGAACAAGTAAGCATCAAGAAGTTCATCTAACACTCCTTGAGGGACTCTCCTGAAGTTAGTTTGGAAAGGTGATCCACCCTAACATGAGTCTTACCTTTTCTTACCACAACTTCAAAGTCATATACCATTAGTACGAGAAACCAACTTACGAATCTACTAGTATTGCATGGTTTTTTCACTAGATATAATAGTGCTTGGTGGTCTGTAAAAATTTTAAAGTCTAAACTTTTTAACCGCATATACCATGCCTAATCCTTCTCTTTTGGTAGTGGTATAATTTCATTCAACCATCACATTCAATTGTTTATCAATATAAGCAATGGGAAGATCCATATTACCTTCACTAGTAGGTTGTGCTAGTATACACCTAATAGCATAATTGGATGGATCCACATGAACATGAAACGACTTGTTCCAAGTTGGTGTAGTCAAGATTGGTGTTGAACACAATCATTGCTTAAGCTCATTAAAGGAGTTTGCACATTCTTCTATCCATTCAAAGCTAGTCAGTAGGGAGTAAAGAGGCTTTGCAATGATTGCATACATATGAATGAAACATCGATAACATCTGCAATGCCCCATGAAAGCTTGTAAGTCTTTGGCATTCTTTGGACTAGGTAGCTCTGCAATAGCTCTAACATTCTCCTCATCCGTTGATATCCCATTCTTTGAGACTATTTGTCCTAGAATCTTTTCTTGCCTTACCATAAAGTCACACTTTTCTGGGTTCAGGTAGACCTGATATTCTCTACATTTTTCAAAGATTCGTCTGATCTTAGGTATATGTGTTTGTCTTATGTTGGAATGAGCACACGGATCATCAACATAGACTTCCAAGTTTTTACATAAGAATTCTTTAAATACATGACACATCAGCCTTTGGAAGGTGGCTGGCACATTGGTGAGCCCAAATGACATTACCCGAAATGTGAATATATCCCACTCGATGGCAAAAGCCATCTTATCCTGATATTCTGGGGCAATGACCACTTGATTGTAGCCAAAGAACCTACCAAGGAAGCTATATACATCCTTGCCTACACTCTTTCTAGTAGATGCTTAGTGATAGGAAGCGGATACCTATCTCTAATAGTGGCTGCATTAACCTTCTTCAAGTTAATGCATACATGTAGCTTGCCATTCTTCTTGGGCAACACTACAATGGGGGAAACCCATTTAGTGTGCTCAATTTGATAAATTAATCTAGCTTCTACCAATCGATCTATCTCTTCTTTGATCTTGGCAACGTAATTTTTGTTATATGTGTATGGCTTCTGCTTAGAGGGTTTGGATTTTGAGGTCATGGGAATCATATATGAGCATATGTCAAGGTCTACTCCTTTTAGGTCCTTGTAACTCCATGTGAACACATATCTGTATTCTCTTAATAAATCAATCAACTCCTTCTCCTCTTCCTTAGTCAGGTCATGTCCTATGTGGTGCATTGTTCTTCACATTCTTCTATGGTCACAATAATTTTCTTAGTCATCTCTTTGTTATCAAAAGCCACTCATGTGAGTGCTTCTCGTTTAGGCATTTTGATCATGAATTTTCTATCCTCTATCTCATACTTAAAATTTTTTAGGGACCTCAAATAAGGATTCTTTCTCTTCTTGTGGGATTTCTCTCTTCTTTCTTTTCCTGCCTTCACTCTTGGTAGTTACATATGTATTTAACCGCACATCATTCGTAAGCTCTTCTTGTCCTTGAGGGTGAGCTTCTACTACATACACGTATTCCTCTTTTGATGCACAAAAAGGGTCCATAATGATTGATTCTAGATCCAAATCACTTGCTTGTTCAACCTCTTCCATGCTAGGCTCACGCTATTCAATAACCAAATGGCACATGATTGGCTATATAGTGGAAATCCAAATGTCATAGACATCTTCATCACAATGTGGTGTCCATTGTTCTTCATTGAGGGCTACGTCCATTGTGGCTAGGATTTCCGCCCAACCATGAGGTTCAGATTCTTTATCTGGAAATACTACGAGTGCAAAGGTTGGTTCTTGACTTGATCTATGAGTTTCCTTCACACCTACCTCTATGGCATTTTCTCTTTTCTCTACTTCTATTACCACTTTGCACATCCATAAGTGAGTGTCTTCATGCATCCAAGAAGATCCCGATTCTATGGAATGCAGTGACTCTGTGTCATCTGTGGATCTATGAGCGGGATTCCACTGTATAGGGGCCACGTCTCTATGAGAGTAGTCCTTGAGATTGACTTTAGTTGTAACACCTAAGTGTTGCAAATACAAGGAATCGGTTCCCCAATCCTGCACTACTTGTAACTGTCTCATGAATGGTCTTCCCAAGATCATCTTATAGGCTGGGTTTTTGCTAAAGTCACATATAGGAAAAGTATGCTCAAACTCTACACCACAAATAGTGAGAGTTATTCATTCTAGCAGCCCTAAGGGTCTCTCTATGTGACCATCAGCCATCTCTAATTTCATTCTTGTTGATGTGAGTGTTGGTTTTTCCCAATGCTTCCATAGGGAAGTGGTAGTAATTGCAAGTCCTACACTTGAATCCAAAGTAGCCGTGGTTGTGTAACTGTGATGAGTGATGGGGAGATAGGTGTTTCCTTTTTCTCCTTCGCTCATGTCTACTATCTTATCCAGGGGTATTTCTGGCACTGGTCAATGTGATCCTACTTGGGAATTCTTTTGGCGCTTGATTGGCTACATGTTTTTATAGTTCTGGCTTAACCTTGAGTAGCTCCTCAAAAGTGAGGTTGCACAACACTTTAGTTCTCTTTACTACTTTTGCATTTCTAGGTAAAATTGAGTCTTTTTTATCACCATGAGAGTGGGAACTCTCATACAAATAAACTTTGCTTCCCATGGAATTGTGAAATGAGGTAGGTCTTGTAGGGAATTAGACTCAAATTCTAATTGTTCTCTAGACTAGGCATCCTCTTGTTCTCCATAAATAGAAGGATTATCTTATGGGAATTGATCATGTAAGTCATCCACAAGTTCAATGGGAGGAGTATTTTCAATTTCTTTTGCCCATTTCTCTTCTTGAATTTCTCAAAGAAATTCTTATGAGTACTGATTTATAGAAGCAGAGGCTCCTGACTTGCTTCAAACATGGTTTGAGCCAATTCTACCATCTTAGCACAAAGTTTGGTTTGTTCAATCTCTAGGTTAGCTCTAGGGTAACACTTTTCATGTTCTGTCACATTTGGCCCTTTTTGGATACTAGCCTGATATGCTTAAAGCATAATGTCTAGGTCTTCGAGAGTGGGATTTGCTAAGACTGATCCTAGTTTAGGTGGTGGTGGGGCTATATGAGGTGGATTACAAGGTGGTGGATTAGAAGGTGATGGGGATGGTGGTGGTGGTGATGTGTGAGAGTGCATTTGAGATGTGAGTTCAACTATCTTGGCCTTTGTTTCTCTTAGGCTTTCCTCATGTTCACTCATCTTCTTTGACCATTGTCTCTTCATTCATTCATGACTATCCTTCTAGGCTCTTTTCCTTTTCTTGGTTAGGCTCTCAATTTCAGTAACCTTGGAACTCTTTTCCTAAGCTGAGCCTTGGTTCTATTGGGGCAGTGGAAGTCACACTTCCAGTACAATCTACTACTAATCCAATAATGTTAATGGGAGTGATCTTTGGCACATTCTTTGGGTTGTTAGGAAAATCTTTTAAAAGGTTCTTCTTCCCACAATCTTGACAAAAACCTTGAATTTTCATTGATTGGGGTTGCATAGGTGCAAGTATAGTGCAATCATGAATGAAATGATCTCCCTGGCATCTGTAGCATGGCCTTCTTGGTGTTGGGGGTCTTATCTGTCTAGGTTGGGGCCTAGAGTTAGGATTTGCATACATTACATTAGCATATTCTATCTCCCAACTAGGTTCGTTGGATTTTCATAAGGGTAAATCTCATTATGCTCTGCTGACTCCATATAGTAGGTCGATGGAATATTCATGTGAGCCAAGTCAAAACTGTGATTGTTTGGATCACTTTCTAAAACCAATGGTGATGCTGGCAATAAGGCTCTATTCAAATTTTCTTCAGTTGCTGCATACTTTACTGGGGTCACATTGGCTAGAGGTGGAGGTTATTGAACTAACACTGGTTGAGGCCTTTGTTGAGCCTGATAGGGTCACTGGTAGGGTTGTGAGGTCCTAATATACTGCTATGGTGGATATTGATTTTGGTATCTCCCTTGTGGATATGGTTGTGGATAATTTTGCCTAACCACTTGCTTATTATATGGGCAATCTTGTGCGGTGTGATTAGTATACCTCCTTTCTATGGTGTAGTATTGTCTGTTAAGGTTCACTTGGGGTTGAGCCATGATTTGGCACACATTAGTCATATGGTCTCGTCCATAGGTATAGCATCATTTCACTAGGTCAAATCTAGGTGTCTACTTGCTAGAGACACTTAACTTCTGAGCTACCTTCTCTGCCAGTGCCTCAATAGATGTAGCTGGTTTGGAAGTGAGGCTCGTAGAGCTATCTGAATCTCTATAGATTTTTGAAAGCTCTAATTCCTCCCCTAGATTATCCTCTGTATCTATGCACACACTTACACATTGTTCTATAGATCTAGGGTCCTTCAAGTACACATACAATCTCAATTTGGTACTTAACAAACCATCTAGGAACAAATCCACTTGTTTGGCTGGAGTGGGTAACTGTAGCACATGGCATCTCTCTAGGTATTGCTTAAATATTCTTCTTGCAAGTCTCACTATCTCTTGCGGTGTCTGCTTGAAGCTATGTTTTAGTGAGGAAGTATTGTGTCTGATGCCACTTTTGGAGAATTCAATAATAAATGCTTCTAGCAACTGGTCTATATTCTTGAACTAACCTTGATGTAGTGGTTGAAACCACATTAAAGAAATGTTTTTGAGAGTTAGGCCAAAGGCATTTTACTGAGTGAACAAGTCTTTGACTTGTTCCACTCTCAAAACTTGTCTAAATTCTGCTACATCATAGTATGGATCTCCAATGCCATTTAAGTAATTCTTCATGGATTTGACTAGTTGGGTTGGCCTCAAGATTCTAGGATGTTCTCTAGGCCTTGGCAAGTGAAAATCATCCATGCCTCTTTGATGTCTCAGATTTCTATGTCTCTTTTGATCTGTTCTTTTTGCATCTAATCCTAACCGCTCTCTCCCTAAAGAGTTTGCAAAGCTCACTTCAGTTCTCTCTCCAACTCTTTCCCTCTAGGTTTCATGCATGTGGGATGATTTTGTTCCTTGGTGGACATGGGAAACATTATATCTTGGAGGAGGGGAAATAAATTCACCCTTCCAAGTGTATGCATGCTTGCCATGCTCTGTTACCAAGAACATTCTCTCAAACATGTTATATAGGTAGACAACTTTGCCTGGCATCTCAAGATCTTTGAACTCATAGATGGTAACTCCACCTATTTCACTAAGTTGGTCTAACTTGAACCAAATCTTCCTTTGTTTCTCTATTCAAGAATAGTCCTATGCTTTTGTTGTCTTGGGGAACCCACTCAGGAGTAATCACTCTTGTCAAGATAGACTTGCCTCGAGGAGTCTTGGGTTCTTGTCCTAGGTCTTCTTGTTCTAGGTCTCCTATCTAATTCTCTGGAATGATATTCCCAAACTCATCTGTCCTGTCTACTAAGCTCATAACCACGTACATGATTCCTTGCTTATTAGTATATGAGCCCTCTTTGAATTTAACCACTAGATGTTCAAGTCTGAAGGGTTGATTGGGATTTTTAAGTTGGACCACTGATTGCCTCAGACCATCATCAAAGATGCATGCGCCTAATCGGTTGGTCCTAATATACTCCAACTACATCTTATAAGGACCTTTTGGTGTCTGTAAATAGGTTGTTCTTGCACTACTTATCAATCATTCCATGTTAAAGGACATCTCTTAATCATTCGTGTCCAAACTGCATATGTAGGGATAATCACTTAGTTGTTGGGCCTATGACATAGCTGTATGATTGACACTAGCCTCTGATGATCTGATACTTTTTCGGTCTCTCCCTAGGTGTCGACCTGATCTATGGTTCATATGCGTGATTAGCCCAATGACCCTTGTACAACAACATTGTTGATTATTTGATATCAATCACTTGTTCCTTTTAATTTCTTTCAGATGTATTTCCTTGTCTTTAAATATGCATCATAAGGAGCACTTAGGTTTGCAGTGCTTGATGTTCTTCATCCAATCAAATTAAATTCTTTGCCCCTAAGTTGTCCCTTGATTGTAGTTAAACTATTCTTAAACTTGAAAATTTAAAGGCTCTTAGAACTTGTGTTCCTATGCTTCTCCTTGCTACACTTGTATGCTTAGCATGCACATTTCCAAGTGTGCTCATATTGGCATGTTGGTTTGGTCTCTCCAAGAGCTCTTAATGATCTTGTAAAAGTTCAAAGTCTAGCTCAATCTTTTAACTTCAATTGATAGATAGTTTGATTCAGATAGTTTTAAAGACTCCTTTTCCCCCATTGTATTACACAAAAATTCTCTAGAGCTCCGTTAATTTTCCTAATCCCATTGAGGGTGAACTTCAAATTACCCTATCAAATTTAGACACTTTTAAAGACCCTTTTTTCTTTTGTATTGATAAAGAAATCTCTAGAGCTCCCTTGGTTTTCCTAATCCCATTGAGCGTTAACTTCAAGCTACCCTATCCAAGTGGGATTCAAAATGAGCTTTCCAACTCACTCTAGAGCTCAAAAAATGGATTCTGTATGAAAAAGTTATGTTAGTTCAGGGTTCACGGGGTTAAAACATGCAAATAGGATCTCTTAGGATATTGGTGTATTTTTCTAAGGCCTATGTATTTGTGTAGGTGAAAGAGTTTGTAAATATGTACAAAGTTAGCCTCAAATTAAAAAAAAAAAGCATAGCCTTAATTTTTACCAAAATTGGTTGTCTGTCGTGATAGACTTGTTTGTGGTGATAGATGGGTGTCTATCACGATAGACGGTCTCTATCGTGCATGGCTATCTATCGTGATAGCTAGCTATCTGTTGTGATAGATAGGTGTCTGTCTCAATAGACAGTGTCTATTGTTCATCATATGTCACCTATTTTGGTCTATCATTGTAGATGGGTGTCTATCAAGATAGACGGGTGTCTATCAAGATAGACGGGTGTCTTTCACGATAGACGAGTTTCTGTCGCAATAGATGGTCTGATGTCTGTCATGGATTTCTATCTGTCGCAATAGACGGGTCTATCGTTTATTGTATGCCATATATTTCGGTATGTCATGATACACAGGTGTCTATCATGATAGATGGTGTCTATCATATGTCGTGGGGTCCTATCTATCACAATGGACGGTTGTCTATCGCGATAGATGGGTGTCTATCGTGATAGACATTGTTTGGTAGCAGCCAGGGTAGTCAAGGCCTTACAAGTCAGGGAAGCCAATGAAGGCAATTAGAGCAGAGAGAAGGACCAAGTAGGCAAAACAGTCAATGCAGATCCGACAAGTAGGCCACATAATTTTTCATAAAGGAATATTTCCCAAACAGTGATTTTTGTCACTTCACACCATTGTAAATACCATTTTCCATTATTTTTACTCCATTTTGTGCAAGTTGAGGAGTCCTCAAGCTTGAGTCAAAAACTATAAAAAGAGCTAGAGAGCTCATTTTTGAAGTTAGCTTGTTAGAGTTTTGCACTCTTGTAAGAGAATTTTTTGGATCTTCTCCCATTGGTACTTGCCATTGTGCTAGAGTGACACCAAATTTGGCATCGTTGCCGGGGAGAGAGCTTCGAGGACGAGCGTGTGATGGTAAGACGTAGAGTTGTGATGTTGGAGTCATAGGTAATTTTTCTACTCTTTCTTATTTCTCTTTCTTACTTCACCATCATCATCCTCACCATCTCCCATCTCCATCTCCACCTTTACAAAATTTTTAGTTTCTTGGTCATATTACCTTCCCCACCTCATTCCCCTCATTTCACTTGTGAGAGAGAGTGAGAGAGAGCTTGTGTGAAATCTGTGTTTTGTGTGTTTTCTAGTGTTTCTTGCAGGTTTTGACTGTATCATCATCTCCAGTAGGTTGCATAAGTACGAAAAATGTCTGCATGAGTCCCAAGGCATTGAGCTCTATCAATCGTGATTGATAGAAAAATCGGTTATTTGGTAAAACTAAGTACATATTCACACTCTAGAGGCCTTGCACATCACTAATCCACAAAAATTTTCAAACAATTTACAGTTTCTCCGTAAATCAAAATTGATAGCATCAATCGTGATTGAGAGTGTCCATCGCAATAGACAACCTATCCACCATGATCGATAGACCCTGATGGATAGCCCATCAATCACGATTGATAGAGGCCCGATTGATTGAATTCTTGTTCATCATGATGCATAGAGGCCCGATATACAGAAGGTAAGGCATAGATGTCCATCATGATTGACTGAATTCTTGTCCATCGTGACTGACTCAAACATGACAAAATTCTTGTTCATCATGATGCATAGAGGCCCGATTGACACAAGGTAAGGCTAAAATCTCAAAAAATCAATCAATCCCGATTGACAATCCCATGACGAACAGCCTGTCCATCACGATTGATAGCCATCCATCATGATTGACAGCAGTCCATCATGATAGATAGGTGCCCATCGCGATGGACACCCTTGTCCATCGTGACCAATAGGAAAATCATGATTGGCACATCAATTTGACAAGAAAAATATCCATCACGAGGTATAGGACACGATGGACAGAAAATCACATGAAAAACCCAAGAAAATCTGTCAATCGTGATTGACACCATCCATCACGATAGACACCATCAATCGCGACTCCATCACAAGTGACACCATCAATCATGATTGACTCTACCAATCGCAATGGATAGACCACGATGAACAACTCTATCCATCACGATTGACAACCCTGTCGATCAAGATTGACAACCAATTTCAGCCAAATTTTTAGGAGTTTTAAAATTTCAAATTTTGGTTAATTTTGAGCATAAAATTCAAGCAATTAGAACATCGTGAGGCCCCAAGAAAATAATTTGTGAAATCTTGTTGCTTGTTAGCCTATTTTAACCCTATTTTAGCCACTAGAACCCTGAACTGTCATAACTTTTTCATACGAAATCCATTTCTGGTGATCTATAGCTCGTTGGAAAGCTCATTCAAAAGTAATATGTGGAGTTATAGATAGGATATTTTGAAGTTCACCTTTCACAGGGGTGAGGAATTTGAGAGACCTTTAAGGAAAATTTTCAAAAAGACAAGGGAAAATTAGGTCTTGAATTACATGAATGAAAGGGGTTATTTATGTCAATCAAATTTGAATCTTGAGCTAACTTTGGGACTTTTACAGGTCCATTGAGAGCATCCAAATGCATCCAGAGCAAGAGCGTGTTGTAGGCTTGAGAAAAGAGTTTCTTGAGCACTTAAGGGTGATCTAAGGGACAAGCAACTTGAGGTTGGATCATTCTCAACCTCCTCTATCAATTCCTAGCTTAGGCTAAGTTCGGATAGAGGTATTGATTTATTAGGGCTACGTTAAGCATGATCAAGTTCAAGAACCCTAATTACTCAAGTGCAAGCATAAATAGGTTACATTTACAAAAAACCCTAAAGTAAAAGAACTTAAATTGAGCGATCAATCTTCAAGTGCATTGAAACTCAAGTATTCCTTGCGACAAAGACCATTGCACAAGAAGTGGCAGGCTAAGGAAAATAAAAAAGAACAAGGGAATAATACAAAAGAACTCTGGAACGAGGTTGTATTGGGAAAATTGGGATAACCACCAAGGCTTATGAACCTTAAGTGAGGAAGATATTTAGGATGAGATAAATAAAGCCTCAGATCTTCTAAAGCTAGTGTCAATCATACTGCTAGGTCTTGAGCCTTGTGTTGGTACAAGGCAATTAACAATTGAAGTTTTGATGAAGTCTTGAAGTCAAGGACTGAAGAAAAGATCAAGACATGAAGCATGAAGAAAGTATATGTTCAGAGAATGAAGATATGTATACATATGTACATTAACTTAGAGTTAGCTCACTTATAATTTTGTATGGTTATGAGCTTGTACATATTTTGCCTATATATACAAAGAAAAATGTCGGGGCAAATATGAGAGAGAGTGTGAGAGAACAAGAATTGAAGAGGATTAGAAGTCATTAGACACTTGTGAAGTGAGTAAGATAGCTCTCTCATCCAGATGTAAAACTTTTGAGTAATGAAGAAAAGTTGTGCCCGATTTTTCTTTGTGTTTTTGTGCTTGATCAATTCAAGAACCCTTTTGTAGGTGTTTAATTCCATAGTTAATGAGTCTATGGTTAAATTTTGAGAGCCTAATTGTAAACAGGCTGTGAGAATTATGTGTAGGAACATTCATATGTGAGGAAGTGTTGAGTGTCTTATGAAACAGGTGCAATCTCGATGATCAAAGAAATGGTCAGTTCTCAGTGCACAGTGTAAAGTTTTGCACAAATGAGGAGTCAAAATTTAAGTTGGAAGCTAAGCCATCTATGGTTAAAAGCATTTTCTTAAATGGGTTCTAGTCTGGGAGAACCAAGCTTTAGAAGTTACAGGTGTCAAAGTCGACTGTAAAGAACTACAATTTTAGACATAGGTGACTTGTTGAGATCATTTCTCAAGATTTACTGAGTCTTTTGGAATGATTTAACTTGGAGGAGGTGCAAAAACTATAGGCAACACCTTATGCAAAGTTTTATAAAAAACTTTACAATTTTGATAAGTCAATGAGTGAGTTATGTGCAACAGACTTTCTGTGTAGTCATCTTCTTCATAGTTTGTTCAAGATTTTGGTAGTTGAGTATTGATCCTCCAAATTGGTGAAGGTCTTAAGTTATTCTTGATATAGAGGTGCTCTAACTTCAAGGATAACTTGTTCTTTTGGAGATTAACACTCTCCATCAGTGGTATCAGAGTAGGAAGCATCAAAATTGAAGAAAGGAGGAGCCCGACTGCTACAATCATAAAGAATTCAACAACTGAAGATCCAAAAGGTGAAAGCTTGAAAGCAAAGCTTGAGAAGAAGGTAAGAAGATATCAAGGAAGACAAAAGGAGTATCATTCGAAGCAAAGGTAACCGTATTCCTCATAAAGCTTGAAGGATTTAATACACATGTGAAGAAAGGATGGGAGATTCTCTTCAAATAGAGAAATTGGATAGAGAGAACTATCCAAGCAAATGAAGATGAAGTTACAACTAGCCAAGCTAACTTCCTAAGAGGAAGAGGAGGTGGCAAAGGTAGAGGAAGAGGTAGAAGTAATAAAGATGGAGTCAAAGCTTGCTGGATTTGTGGTAAGACAAATCACTTAGCTCATGATTGTTGGCATAATACTCAGAATAATGGTGGATATAATCAGAACTTATATTCAAGAGGAAGAGGTGGCAGAAATCAAAGAGGTAATTTTAGAGGTAGAGGTAGTAAAGGTTACTTTGGAAGAAATGTAGGTAGAGGATTCCAAAGTCAACAATACAACAATACCTAGTACAATTATGCTTCAGATCAAAAGGAGGATTCAACATTGATAATGAATGCAGCTTGTGAAAGGCAAAGTGAAGACCAAAGAGTCTTCTACATTGACTCAGGGTGTAGCAATCACCTGAGTGGCAACATAGCTTTGATGACTGCTTTGGAGAATAAGGTAACTAATCATGTAGTTATTGTGGTTAGGAAAGGTAGGAATCACCTTCAAGTGGATCACCTTTCTAGACTATCTTCTGGAGAGTCTCCTCAAGGAGTGTCAGATGAGCTTCCTGATGCGTACTTGTTCAATCTCGAAGTAATGCTTGAGTGGGCCAAGAATATGGTGCCTATCCTCACTATTGGACCTAAACATCCTGTAGTAAAAGCCAAAGATAAAGAAGTAGTGAGGTCTCAGATGTATCACATAATGGTAGGAAACATGTATAAGCACACAAATCAAGGTATATTGGCTTGCTGTGTAGAAGATGATGAGCATGCAAAGTGGTTGCGAAAAGCACATGTAGGTGCATTGCATCAACATCACTCGAAACATCACACACTACAAACACTACAAAGACAAGGTGTGTATTGGCAAACTATGGAGGAAGATGTCCATGAGTTGTGCAAGGAATGCCCAATCTACAACACAAGACCACCTATGGAACATGCCACCTTGTATCAAGTGTCTTTAGTGCCAGATTGGAGTGAACCATTAGTAGCATTCTTGAGGACGAAAACGTTCCCTCAAGAGATGGTTGTGGCCAGATGAAGAAGTTTAGAACAGGAAGCGATAGATTACACACTCATTGGTGGTAATCTATACAAGCATGGAAAAGATGGATACCTAAGACTATTTGTCCAGAAAAGTGAATATCTGAAGATCTTAGAGATTGCTCACCAAGGTGTAGCAGTAGGACATTTTGGACCAGATAGGGTGATCAAAACAATTACAAGTCTTTGGTGGCCAACCCTTCACATGGATGCACATACCTATGTGACGCAGTGTGATATTTTTCAACAAACACAGTACCCCATATGTAAAGATGAGATGCCATTGAAACCTATGATGGGTGGATGTGCATTCTCTAAGTGGGGAATAGACTTTGTTGGTCCTATTAACCCCCCAGCTAAGGGTTGACATGTTGAGTACATCATTGTGGCTATTGATTATCTGACTAAATGGGTAGAAGTGAAAGCAACAAGAAAGAATGATGCATAGACCACAACCAAGTTCCTCTTTGAGAATGTATTTATGAGATATGGTTTGCCAATAGAATTGGTGAGTGATCGCTGTAACCACTTCTTGAATGAGGTCATTGAATACTTATTAGAAGAATTCATGGTGGTTCACAAGAAGTCGGCTCCATATCATCCACAAGTCAATGGCCAGGCTGAGAGCACAAGTAAGATACTCTGTAATGTGTTGACAAAATTGGTGAATAATAAACACTCTAATTGAGACAAATAGTTATACCATGTTGTTTGGACATACAGAGTTGCCTATAAAATAGTGCTCCAAGCCACACCCTTCTAGATTGTATTTTGCCAAAATATAGTGCTATCATTAGACTTCTTGATACCTACATTGAAAGTAGCACAAGAGCATGATTGGATAGGCCATGAGCTCTCCTCTAGGATCTTTGATCTTGAGCAACTAGGTGAAACCAGATTGAGGGTAGTAGCAGGGATTTATGCGGCAAAGAAAAGAAAAAAGACATACTTTGATGCACACATCAAAGGAAAGAAGGTGACTTATTCTTGCTGTCCACACTAAAACAACATGCACGAGAGTTGGAGAAGAGAGGTTATGGACCTATGATCATCAATAGGATCTCAACTAGTGGAGTAGTTCAATAAGCTACTCTAGAAGGCGACATCTTGCCTAGTCACATCAGCAGATGTAGAGTCAAATTATATCAAGAGCCCATCATAGAGGAGATGCTAAATCGACTCAATACTACAAAGAAACATAAAGAATAAGAAAAACAAATTCAACAAGTGCAGGCAGAAGCTTTGGAATGCATTCGACAAATGAAATTTAGAAGACAAGGTAGAGACGAGCCTAGGTCAGACACTTATGAAGCTCCAAGATACCATATGGCCATGTGCAAAGCATCAGGAGTACTTTCCCATAGAATAGTTATCCGAAAACCTTTTGTGAATCGGTAGGACAAGGCAACAATGCAAAGACTGTTAGAGCACTGATTGACTCAGGTGCAGCCACTAGTGCAATATGCCTTTCTTATTGTCAAGAATTGCAATTAAAAGTCAATCCTATAGAGGCATATCTGATAGGATTGGGAGGTGTGGAAACCCCTTGCATGGCAAGGTGGAGCTTCCCCTCTACATTCAAGATGTTCTAATGAGATTCAAAGTGCTAGTGTGTCAAGACGAGGATCTAACTGAACCTCTTGTCTTGGGTCAAGATTGGATCTATGATCATGCAGTCAACTTGAACCTAAGGAGCGGACTTCTTTAGGTCTGGGTGGATCAAACCCGTGTCACCGTTGAGCCAAAAAACCATGCACTTAAGGAACTAGGAAAGGCACCAAGTCCTGGTCCTTCCAAGAGTACATATCAAGATAAAGATGCTATTCTTGTCCAAAAATCTGTGATGCAAAAGGAGATTGTTTTCAACATAGGATACAAGAAGCTCCACGAAACTCACAAGTTGGTCACAGAGAAGAGTAGGAACAAGTTGGAACCTCTACAAATGAGGGCCAATTCTATTTTATAGCTTTCTTCTAAAAAGTGATCCTCTTCACATTGTTATGCCCACCGTAGTTAAAGTTAGGTCCCAAAACCTTATTTGCTACTTGATTTGGGTGCGAAAAGACCCATGAAGATTCTAGAGGGCTAGTGAATCAATGCGTAGGCTTGAAGACTCTTCATCTTGCACAACTAGGAAATATTTTACAATCTATGGCTTATGCACATATTTCCCATGAGGTGGTTGTAATTTAAAATTGGTCCATTCGTGCAAGAGTCTGTCAAATTTTTAGTGCCTAATGGCCACTAAATCAGTGCCCATTAATTTCCATAGCTTAGAGTCTTCACAACACTGGTAATTTCATCTCTGTCTCTTTTACCGATCCAAAGCACATTTGTGACTCTCCATATTTAACAAAATCTTAAAGTGAGAACAATGAAGCTGATAGGGAGAATGGAGTTTTATCCATAGACAATGTTGAATGGTGTGGCACCTATAGTAGTCTTGTATGCCACATAGTATGCCCAATGGTGAAGTTGTTTGTACTAATCATACCTTCCATTATTGCGAATTTTTGTGAGCAGCACAATAATTTATTAGAACTCTATGCATGTCCATTTGCTTGTGGATGATATGGTATTAAATTCTTATGTGCTACTAGAAATTTTCAAATGAGACACTTAATCATGTTATTAACAAAATGTGCTCAATCACAGACATTTTCAATACATGGACCAAACCTAGTGAAAAAAATTTCAAACAATAATTTGGTTATGGTATATGCATCATTATTGGTAGCTTCCTTGGATTGGATTCATTTTATAAGATAATCAGTAGCAAAAATTACGTACTTTGTATGGGATTTGCATGTATGGGGACTATTAGGTCTAATAAAATATACACTCCATCTAAAAAAGTCTCTACTATTAAGCATGGGCCTTAAAGGTATGTCACTTGTTCTTATGGGATGTTTCATTCCTTCACAAGTGTCACATCTTTTTACAACATCTTTGTATCTTGATGCAAATTGGGCCACCAAAACCATACAAGTAGGATCATCTTTATGCATCTCTCATGAGATAAGTGACCTCCGATTGCACCTATGCCTGTGCTCTCAAGGATCAGTAGATAGTCATCCTCATGTTCACACAATCTAAGGAGATTTTCTCAACCTTATTTGTAAGGTTGAGCACCTATGAGTGCATAATCTCACATGTTTCTTATGAGGGTCTTCTTTTCACCCTATCTGCAAATCATTCGAACTTATGTTCAAATATATATTCAAATATATTCTTGCTCCATGTAGGTCCTATAGTACCTTGGTACAAAGTATCATGTTGCATTGGAGGCAAGAATTGGCATTTAGCACACTACGTCACATTAGTGTGCAAATATTTTTCCACAATAGGCCAATATGATCCAAATCTTTGTAGATTCTATAAAATAAAATTGTTGAGGAAATATCATCACACCCTCATGTGCTTGATCTATCAGGTTCGATCTCTCATGATCATGCATGTAACACAATAAGACACTAATTGAATCTTCATAGTATATGCTTTCGGCTGATTTGCAAAATCTTCTCAAAGCAAGATTCCCTTATAACTCTTTGGTCTATATTTATGATGAGTTTCATGTATAAGGATGGAAACAATGTGTTTTGTCCATTTCGAGATGATTTCTAGATTAAACAAGTATAAATGAGGTAGATCATCACACACTCCCATAGGTGGTTCTCCAAAGGTCAATCTTGACAAGTAGTATGCTTTTATGTCTCTCTTTCTTTGATCACTACAACTTGAAAGTCAAAATCCATGAGTAACAAAAACCATTACACTAGTCTTCGTATAGCACAAGATCTCTTAATGAAGTAAAATAAGCCTTGATTATTAGTCAAGAACTTGAATTTGTTTCCAAGAAGATAATGCTGAAACTTATTTAGTGCATATACCATTCTCAAACCTTTTTCCTCAGTGCTTATGTAATTTCTTTACATGCTATTTAACTTTGAACTAGTGTATTCAATGAGAATTTTTTTAAAGGAAGTTTGGCAAAGCCTACTCTTCCATACTTGAATTAATAGAAATTATAGATTTACAAGTGAATGGGACTAGCACCCATGGGACCCCCCATATCCCAGAAAGCAGGGGCTACTTATAGATTATTAGAAAATTTTGCAAAGAAGGTTGATAACACTCTCGTCCCCCTCATATGGGGCCCACTTGGTTTTGATCTTGTTGCTCTCTAGGAAGAACACTCTATGGTGTCTAAGGGGCGGGGGCTTCTTACAATTCAAAATTCTTTTCCCTAAAAGGAAAAGCTATTTTTTGATCGATCATTCTTTAGGGGGGACTTCCAAAGTTAGGTGCACACCTCTCTTTCCATAATTTTCATAGAGTCTCCCTTCTTATAGCGTTCCATAGTGCTAAGGAACATAGGATTGCCTCACCCAGCAAAGCTTGCTTCCAATTGATTTTTCCTTGTAACAACATGATTCTCTCAAGGGTCTACCAGATTCATCTTGATTTGGGGCAGAAATAGAAGAGGTGTCCCAAGTCTTCCATGCTACAAAGGCATCATTTCCACCACGAGGGACCCCTTAAATTTTGGTAGCTTTTACACTAGTCCAGGCACCATGGTGTAGGATTGGCCACATAATCTTAGACTTTCTAATCTCAATGAGGGGGTGCCAAAGGGATTAGAACTTAAAGTCCCACCTCCAGCACAACCAATCTAGACACAAGTTCTTATTGAGCGTGACATGAAATTCCATATCCTTCTTGAATCTTGGAATTTTCTCAAGGGTATTTCCTAAGGGTGAGAAGAGTCCTCACCTAAGAGGAGGCAAGTTCTCGATCATTCCCAAGCATTGAATCTGCTCTACAATAGATGCCATTCTTCATAGTCCACTCTTTTGGCCGGATCAATGTCCTCAAATCTATTCCATTGACAAGTCTCTTGGTTCAAGAGGTGTTTTCACAAGTGGAATCCTTTGTTCCAAAGCTTCCAAGATTTTTGGAGGTTCTAGGGCTCCACACTTCTAATCCCCTTGATAATGAACTAGATCGAATCATTCTGTCTAATACCAGCCACCCATTTCCAATCTTCATTGATTCTGATAAACTATTTAACCTTGTTACAACTCTTCCATAGAGAACAAATAAGGCTTGATCGTTTGGGAGTCACCGGACATGGGGAGAACAAAATGGTGAGAAGGTCTAGATCCTTCCACCCTAGGAGACCCACAAGCTTGAGAGCACTCCTATTTTTAAAGATAAGCTTGGCCCAAGAGGCATCACTATTTCTCCACGCTTTAACTAACCATTTTGCTGCTAACGTATTGGCCATTCCTTCGATGTCTAGAATGCCCAAACCACCTCGATCCTTTTGGCTAATACAACTAGTCCATTTAATTTTGGGGATACCCCTTCTATTAGGGTCACCTGTCTAGACAAAGTTCCTACAAATTCTCTCTAGCTTGAAGACCTCTTGGTCTTTTGGTCTCTAGTAGAAGAGAAAGTAAAGCATCGAGGAGAGAAGGAACATGTTAATCACCATAGCACGTCCAACTAGATTAATCCACATACCTTTCTAGTATGTCAGCCTACTCTCGAGCTTAGAGAGAGCCCAGTTCCATTGTTGCCCCATCAAAATGTCAAATCTGATCGAAATACCTAAGAAGCGGAAGATTTGACCACTAGGGATCAACTGACAACCATGGCCAATAAGCAATTGAGGAGGATGCCCAATAACTATCCTGAAAATGGTTTTACAATGATTCATTTTGGATCCTGAAGCCTCACAAAAGGTATTCAGAGAGCTCCAAAAAGTGGCAATGCTTAACATGTCATTATGCATTAATACACTAGTATCATCGGCGAAAAGTCTCATGATCATCTGATCTTGATTGAGATTGAGAGGTAGTCTGAGGCCCTGAATATGACCTAAGTGAGGTTGATGGTTAAAAAGGCAGCTGAGACCAATAGCAAAGAGAAGAGGGGCCAACGGGCACCCTTGTTTGATAGAAAATTTTAATCTAATCGCTTGAGAGAGTTGACCACTCATGTTGATCTAAGCGGTTGCATTTCCCAACAAAGTAGAGATCATCTTAATGAACTTTGGGCCAAAGCCATGCTTTTCAATGATTGGAGAATGAAGTCCCATTCGAGTCTATCATAAGCTTTGTTGAAGTCAATCTTAAGGAAGAGGGAATCTTGCATTGATTCCTCAATAAAAACTAGACTTTTTTAAACATCAATGATAGCCTCGAGGATGGACCTCCCCTTAATGAACCCTTTTTTATTCTCTTTGATCCAATCTTGATAGTGACAAGTAATACGGTTCGCATTCACCTTTGCTAGGATATCGTAGCCAGTTTGCAACATTGTAATTCGCTGCAAATTTTCAATTCTATTTTTGATTCCTTTTTTGTGAATGAGCTTGATGACACCCTCATTGAGGCAATTGGGAAATGTGCGAAAAGAAATAGCCTCTTGCCACACCAAACGTAAAGGATTGGCCACCACATGCTTGAAGTTCTTGAAGAACTCATTGGTAAGACCATCCAACCCACGGCTCTTTCCATTAGGAAGGGAATCAATAACCTCCAAATTTTCAACATCCAAGATGGAAGCTTCACAAAGAGCTTTCAGATTTTGCGGGAATTTTTTGGTTCTAACATGCGAGATGGCAGCCATGTCATTGACCACCTTTTCCAGGTTGCAAAAGATGTTTGTTTTTGGAGCCCCACTAGAGGGGCTCTTCTCAATAATTCCTTTTGGGATTCCCCTTCTTCTTCATCTTACTTTGGTGAAGCCATCCGGGTCCATTTCCAAGACATGTTTCTTTCCCCTTTTTAGAATCCAATAGGCACTCTTGTTTGTCTTACTTCGATGAAGTCATCCGCGTTTCTTTCCAAGCCTTGTGTTTCTTTCCCCTTTTTAGACCAGTCCAATGGATCTTCTTCTTCTTCTTCTTCTTACTTCAGTGAAGCCATCCGGGTCCATTTCCAAGATTTGTGTTTCTTTCCCCTTTTTAGACTCCAATGGATGCTCTTCTTCATCTTACCTTTGGTGAAGCCATCCAGGTCTGTTTCCAAGACTTGTGTTTCTTTCCCCTTTTTAGACTCCAAGGTTCTATGGGCCCTTGCCACAACTTTGTTCCCTGCATGTTTAAATGGATTCAATGAGAAATTTCATGGTGCCTTCATTAGATCATTTAATAAATAGCTAATGGCATAGTCAGATGCATCCATGTGTGCATGTAATAATTTTTTAACTCATTGAATGTGCGTTCGGACTTATCTATCCATTCAAATTTGCTTAATAGTCGAAAAGAAGCTTTTTCTATGATGGAATAGATGTGAATGAGGCATCTAAATTTACTGCAATGGCCCCAAAAATCTTGAACTTCTTTTAGATTTATAGGCCTAGCAAGTCTACAATGACCTTTATTTTGCTTTGATATCTAGATATGCCATTTTTAAAGACATGTCCCAAAATTTTACCTTCGCATACCATGAAGCCACATTTTTTGAGAATAGACACACACAATATTTTGAATATTGTTGAGAAGATTTTGTTCAGGTCATGAAAATGCAATATTCGTTGTTTTGCATACAAGAAAATGTTATCCATGTATGATTCTAAGCATATTTTTAAAAAACTCTGTGAATACATGACACATTAAGCATCGAAAGGTAGATGGGGCATTGGTCAAACCGAAGGGCATGACATGAAATGCATATATACTCCATTTAGCTAAAAAATTCTTTTATGTTGATATTTAGGGCCAATTGAGACTTGCTTATAATCAAAAAATTCATCCGAGAAGTTGTAAACCTCTTGAATAGCAAGCCTTTGAAGAAAAGGATCAGTAATAGGTTAAGGATAGCTATGATAGATTATTGCAACATTGACATTTATCATATTTATGTATAATTGTAACTCATTCTTCTTTGGAGCTAACAAGATGGGTCACACCAACTTATTATGTTCTATATCATAGATGAATCCAACTACGAAAAGTTAATTAATATCCTCATTGATCTTGGTGGATTAGAAATTGTTTTACATATATGGCCTTTATTTTATGGATTTCAAATCAATCACCATCGAGATGGTGCACACATATTTTGGGATCTATGCATTCAAAATATCTCATATTCTTGCAATAATTTCACTAGATCACTCTATTTCATCTATAAAAAATCATTCTTATGTAGGGGCAAAGGTCTTCTCCACCTTCAATTGTGATTATCACTAGTGAGTATGTTCTTTTGTCATATGTTATGCTTGAATTAATCTCTTTCTTTTTTATTTATACTAATATATTCTCGTGTTACACTTTGTACTTTTTGAAGTTATCTAGAATTTCAAAGCATACTCTACCATATTTTTTACTTTTTACATCATATTCCTCGTTTTTCTTTTGTCCCCACATCTCTTCTTCCATTGTTAGACATCAGTCTAGTCTATAGACACTATTATATGTGTGTGCGACAAGGGCTAATGATAGCCAAGGTCCCTAGGATATGGGATATTCTTAGTTACCAAATGAGTAATGGGAATGAGAGTGCGTGATGGCCGCATCTTCACACTAGATCATTCTAGAACAATACTATGTTGGGTGCAAGAGGACATAATGGATGGGAGGTGAGTTGAACACACAATCATCTTGAGTCTGAATTTGAGTGGCTTTAGAGAGAAGAACCGATAGTGAAGAAAAGGCATCACATTTTTTTAAGGAGGCCCATTCGTGCATGAAGGTGCCCTAAGAGAGCAACACATGGCTGAGATGACCCAAAGGTCAAGTAGCTACCTATCCATGCACATTTGAGCAATCTGATATGGTAGAGAGAACACTCTTGTCTCCTTCTATTAACTTGTGAGATGATAAAGGTCTTAAGAGCCTATATGAAGCCAAATTTAATGTTGATGAATGCACGCATGGGACAATACTAGCAACAAATGTGCTCATCTTTCTTCATATCTTTGCATGGGGCCTCAAATTTCCAATCCTTCCTGTCACTTTTGAGCCATTTCTTTCACATACCCCTCTTTACAGAGCTTGTCTATAGCACTCCCTTTCATCAAAATGAGCTTATGTTTCTCATATGGGATCCAAAATGAGCAATTGCACTGGATCATTAGGAAAAAGGGTGAACCCTGCATGGGCCTTTTAGCTAAAGGAGTGATTAGGGATGGACCAATGAGAAGAGGGTGGTGGCCATAGTCTAGTCCCTTAATCACATAGGGTAGGCATAGGCTTCCCTTGTTTTCTTGTGGTCAAACATGTAAAAACCACCTAGAGTTAGTGGGTCTACTCCTGAGAATGGTTTTGAAATTCTTGAAAATCATTTGGAACCCTTGATTGCTTGAAAGATATAATGGCTAAGGTGAAAGGAAAAAAGTCAAGGCATCTTTAATCTTGGACCCTTAGATCTGCTTGGTAGCAAATGGCTAGGATGAGAGCAATGATTATGAAATGCGTGAATCGGCATAGATTGTTGGATGAAGGCCTCCATCGGACGGAGTAGCTTAAATCTAAAGGATTTTGGGCGCTTCAAATATAGGCCATTGGATCTAACCATGATCCCATGGCTTAGATTGCTCTCTTAGAATCCAATGGCACCTTTTCTCCTGAGCCATCGGATGAAGGCCTCAATCTGATAGTCGACGTGCAGCGCCCAATATGGCTCAGCCCCAATTGCGCTCGAACGTTGGATGGCTCAAGATCTAACGACCGAAAAACCTGCTGAGACTCTCCAAGAGTTGAGGCCCAGTGCCACAAAAAGTAATCCCCTTCTCTCTCTAAGATTCCACGCATTTTAATACTATCCATTGATTTAAATGATCGAATGGTTCTAAATGCTCACGTTTGAGGCTTCAAATGAAGTAGATTCATCAAATATTATTTTATTTCATAAAACCATTGGTAGTTTCATATGCCTCCTTAAGCTCAGAGATTAAGCTCTTTAATCCCTAAAAATTAGGGATCCTTACAAGGCCCATGCAAGGTCCACTTTTTCCCCTAATGTAAAGAATCCTTGCTCAAGGTTTATGAAGTCAATAATGCAAGTATCCATTTGATCTCTATAAGTATATCCAACATCGTGAAGTTGATTGTTTGTGCCAATCTTTACACATGTATGCACACGTGTGATTAGATAAAGTAATTAATTAGTAAAATTAGTAAATAACTAAATACACATTTATTTGCACACATGTAGACATATACACACATACATAAACACACATTCACATAGATTTATACACACATAGATACATATAAACCTACACACACATACATATATGCATGTATACATAGGCATACATACACACATAAACACACACATACACACACATACACACACATACATAGACACACATACACTCACCATGCCCATGACATACATGTTCTTTCTTTTAGCAAATCCATTTTGTTGAGGTGTATATGGCATTGTAGATTGATGTTTTATCCCACATTCAGCCAAAAATGCATTAAAATGAGAAGACATGTATTCCCCCCTCAATCAAAATGGAGTGTGCCCAATTTACATGCTCTTAGAAATTCAACCAAAACTAGAAACTGTTTGCAGCACATAAACACTTACAACTCTCCTTTCAATGGATATACCTATGGATGCCTAGAATAATTATCAATAAAATTCACAAATTAAAGGTAGTTCTCAAAAGAATGGTGTTTGCATAGGACCACAAACATCACTATGAACAAGGCTATAATATATGAGCAACTCGAACTGAACCATCTTTAGGGGAGAAAGAACGATGCATTTTTCCCAAAATACACCCTTCACAGATGTGTTCACAAGGTGCCTCAAGTTTGGGCAAAGAGGACTCCATTTCAGATTTCTTTAGGCATAGCAAACTATCATGATTGAGATGACCAAAGCGTGCATGCTGAACCTTTCCATTTGAGATATCTTGAGAATCTTGTACTGCACATGCTGAATCATTCACAAAATTTGCATAGTTTATGAGCTTATACAACTCACAAAATAAATACCAGAAGAAATAATAAGAGTGCCATTTGATAGATCATGAACTATACATCCATCGTCAACAACTTTGACAAACCAAGCTGATCTTGGCTTATGCTAAAAGGGACAACACATTTTTTTTGATCCTTGGCACAAACAAATCATCTGACAATGTGAAAGAACTACCATCAGTAGTAGTTATAATGATCTTACCAACTCCCATTATAGGATAAGAAGAGTTGTTAGTGCATGTGATAGTATTCCTTGTAGGGATAGCCTCAAATGAACTAAAGAAACTATGGTACATGGTAATATGTTTGGTTGCCCCACTATCAAAGTACCGAACATCTCAGTCTACTATAGACATACACTACTCATGAGAAGATGGGTCATGGGAAGTGGCGATTAGTTTGGATGGAATTTGGTTCTCTTGCAATTGCCTTTGGTTTAGGGAGTAGTTCATTGCATTGCTACATCTACAATGTTTCTTGATGAGATTACATCACCTTCTAAAATTGTTCTTCTTGCATGCATGTAGGAAGAAAAGTATTAGGAACTTTCTTTGGCAACTTTTGAGAAAATTCTATCATTTGTTGGCAAATAGCTAGTCATTCTTTTCTAAGTCCCCTCTTTGGTAGCATTATCATTATGTTCGATGTATGGTCCTCCTCTAAGTTTGTCATGGTATGCTCTTAGTACTCCTTCTAACTCACTAATTAGAATACCATGAATTTGTATATGTGCACGAATGTGATAGTTATGGAGCACTATTAATGTGTTCTCTATCCTTGAGTTTTCTCTTGCTCCTTACTAGGCAGATCCTCTCTCCTTTTGAGTTTGCCTTGCTTCCTAGTAAGCCCATCATGCTTAGACTTAAGAGAGTTCTCAAGTTCAACAACTTTTTTCTTCCATTTATTGAATTTTCTATTTTGTTGCCTTCTACGTACCCTTTGTAGGAGGAGGCTCCTTGGGAAGCTCCCCTACATTTTTTGAGCTTGATGGACCAAGCACATTTTTCTTTTTATCTTGGTTTTAGCCTTGGTTTGTGTTCTCGTAATCACTTCTACTAGAGTTGTCATTTCTTTCTCCCCTTCACAACTAGAACTAGGCGGGAATAGTCTTCACCATGTAGATAGATGATGGCTGTGAGGACAATCCTTATACAATTGAGTTTTTCCACATTCATTAGAGAGGGATTTCTTAGGGGTATGGGTGGTACTTCAATGTTGGTTTAGGTTAATATGGCATATGGAGCCTAATCAGATACGAGTATCATGCTCGATACTAGTATTGTTATCGAGCAATTTGGCATTCGGGCTTGATAATTCCCCATAATTGGTCTATTATGGTACTGGCCTTGTTGAATGGGATACTACCTAACTGGTTTCTTATTATAAAGGCATTCGGGATTTAAGTGACTCGTTCACTTCTACTTGATTTTGTAGTATTGTAGCTGTGGTTGTGCAGGAGGAGGTGGTCTTGTATTACATGCATGAGATGGGTGATCTCCTTCCCACTATAATCATTTTCTAGTTGGAGGCCTAAAAACTTGAATATTTAATCTTTTAGCGACAACCTCTTTTGGAACCATGCTAACGTACTTTCTTTCAAGGTGTCAAAATAATTCATAGTATGTAAAAGAATCATATAATTGCGCAACCCACAAGACGTCTAAATTCAAAATCATGTGCACGAGGATAACCTTTTACCTCATAGTACTCCTACATACAGTTTTCCACTTGCGAAGGCCTTTGCCTTCTACCAAAATCAAGCCTTACAATTTGCATTTGTGACATTTGTGTTGTTGTGGCAATCCTTGAGAAGCGAGAGTGTCTTGTGACACATTAGACACTTGTTGGCCGAATGGACATTTTGGTGGCCATTGAGGGTATTGTAGGTTGAGGTGTTGGTGGCACACCTCACATTGGCATAGATATTAACATTATTCCCAAAGACATCGTGGACACAAATTACCCTGTTGTCCTCATGTTTAAAGGTACATATATAACTGCCATGAAAGGAGTCAAGGCTATTGATGTTTGGGCTACTAAGATAGGATAAAATTGAATTACTATAGATGTTGTTCTTGATTATACATTTTGGGTTTGGACTATAGTGGTGATCGGGTTGGTTGGAACAATGGAAATCAAGAGGTTTGTACTCCTAGACCATGAGTTAAAGTGATTTCTATCCTTGGAATACCATTCGCAAATACAAGTAGGGCATGATGTATCAATCATGATTGGCCGTCTACCTCAAGTGGATAATATGGGCCGTTCCTTTCATTTTCATACATGGGTAGTAAAATTTGTTAGTCGGCCGCCGGAGTGGGACAGATGTAACAGATGCCAGATGTAACGGAGTTTTTTGAAATACGCGCGAAAACTTGGTACGCGCATCCTGTAAAATCTATATAAAGCAATGTAAAGAGAATGGTCAGAGAGACGTTTTTTCTGGAATTCTCAGATTGATCACCTGAATATTTGTGAGAGTATTGTTTACACTGTTGTGAAGTCTTGAGTACTGTTGGTGTTGAGTATGCTCTGCATCATCTGCGTATACTATAGTTCACCGTAACGAGTGTTTGAGTCACGGATTGTGTGTCTGATTACTATCGTCGTGTTGTGTTGATTGTGTGTTCTTCAGATTGTTAAGTACTATAATTCAATCTGAGTGGCGACATTACTGTGTGAGTTGAATAGGTAACTTGAAGCGTTGTTGAAGTATGTTCTGTTTGTTTTACCGGATTCATGGTGTTCGGTGTTATTATCTGATGACTCCGAATACGAGGAAGAATTAGTACCTCCGGTAAATGTGCACCTTTATTTGAAGATCGCTGTAAAGTGTTGTGACGGATGAATCTGTCAGTTATAGTGTTCGCTCTGGTTGATTTACTACATACTGTTGAGTCTGAAGATCTGACTATTGCTCTGTTCCAATAGCAGGTTAGTCTGAAGAAGTTCGGTACCCAGGAACATAGAAATCAAGTATTGTCCAGTTAATGCTAGTAACTGAGCTAAGACGCGTATTAGTGCTTTTGTTGTTGTGACGAAGATTTGGGAAATAAGTACAGGGCCTCTGTCTAACAGACCCCTACCACTCCCAAGAACCCACGTTGGTCTGGTAACGACTTTCGGCTAGTCAGAGAGGTTACAATCTAAGAGATACATTTAAGGTATACATTTTAATATATTAAAACATTTTACATTTAACAAATTGTATCCAAATACCTGAAATTCATGAACGTCCAAATGATAAGGACCTCTACCCATAGGTAGTGGTAGCATCCAAAAACATTCTTTGGAACCTATAGCAAAGTAAATTTCAAGAGATAATCCATCACGATTTGCCTTTGCTAATATGTATGTTCCTTGTTAAAGGAGGTAGAGCATTGGGATCCAACTTTATTTTGATCTTGTTGTGGCGCTAGGTTGGAGCTCGTATTATCTGGGATTTCTTTCTACCTCTTGGGGAGTGATTTGTTTAGGTTTATAAGTGACCATGTAATAGGATCCCTCATGTTTCACAACAATGATGTCTCACAATAAACTATCCACAATCATGTTGATGGCTCCTAATTCATTAGTATGCATGGAGGTGAGCCGAATTTTGTATTCACCATCAAGTGTTGACATTCAATCTATCTTAGGCTTTTGCATGTTCTTGGAACTTGATGAAGCCGTTAGTTTGATATCGCTTTCAGAACCATTCGATGGATCATTTTGTGCTCCTATTTGAGCATATAACACTCTCAATAGTAGAGATGGTACTACATCTTCATCCATTTGTTCCAATTAATTTACCCTATCTAAGAATCATACATATGCATGTGCTCAATCCAAGCGAGCAAATAGGTTGTGCAATGTAGTGATATTCTTTTTTCTTAGTTAATCTCAAAAGCTAGAATCGTACCTATATGCAAAAATTCTTACTTAACTCTTCTGAAGTCTCTCCTTCATTTGTGTCAATATGTGAATTAGTACACCTGCAAAGATTTATACCATAGCTTATTATAATTGTGGAAGAATAGGGTGATGTAAGCCGTCTTTTGTGTATAATGAAGTTTGAAATAAACACACGAGAAGTTCTTCACTGATCTATTGAGTGGAGAAAGGAAAAAAAAAAGTCAATTCATCCCTCCCTAGAGTTTTTCTAAATAGAATATGTCTTGAGAAAAAGTTTCTTTAGGTTTATCTAGAGAGGATGACTATCAAGCGCAATCATAGGTTGCACATATGCTTGAAATTGGGTTCAAGTGTAGCATATTGAAGGCACAATCCTATGTTAGGTCTTAAGTCCTTCAAAAAATCAAAATTTGCTTGAAAATCATCAAATTAAAATGGGAAACTACCCTAAGCTAGAACAATTGTGTGTGAAAATTACGCGATTTCAAATGGATCTTGAGGTACCTTCATATATGACTTATATGTATAATGCTTTTATCTATTTTCCCTTGAATTTATAGCTCGATTGGCATAGGACGATTCCCCTAGGTTTCCATAGCATAAAGTAATTGTGGTATGGAATTTGTGCTTTTTCTTTGCTTTCTCCTTGCCAATGGCTTTATAATCAACATAGCTTTTAAAGTAGATGAGGTAAAAAATCACTTTTTGGCCAAGATGATTTCCCTACGTTAGAGTAATGGTGGTCTATAGTTGGCAGATTTTTAACCAATAAACTTGATCCACCACTTCTTATAAGGCTAGTGCAAGGTCATGGGTATCAAGAACTTTAGATTAAGCTTAAAAATTCATACAAGAACTGATTCAAGTACTTAAGTCCATAAAAATCCCACAATTGCAGAGGGCAACTACTAGAGAAGTTGTGTGTTGCCAAGGTTGTCAAACTTGCTTTTTTTTTCTAGCATTTTACATGAACTTCATCCCCTAATGGTATAAGTGCCTTAACTAGTGATTGCTCAAGAAAAATTCAATTTCCAAGCCTTTTCAAATGGAAATTGCCCTAGTAAATTGTGAGGGGCTATTGACTCATTGCATAGGATGCACTCACACACTTGATTGATGAAAGTATCTCCCCTAATCAGCCTCTTGGAAGATCCACAAGCATGTCCTTCTCTAGGCTCAAGGTCCAACATGCTTAATGTACTTAAGTGCACACATCCCCGATTATTCGAAGTGCTTCCATTCAATGCATTCATGCATGCATGCTATCCATACATGCACTACTATTGGATGCTTGAAATAGGGTTGAATCACCAAAATGCATGTAACTCCCTCAATATTTGTCTGTTTGATGCATCTCGTAGCTTGCTTTGATTCTAAAGAGCTCTAAAGTTGGAGAAGGAAAAAATACAAAATGAGGACATTTAAATTCCTATGTACAACTAATGAACCTACAAATTTCCTTCTCCTCAAGGGTTAATCACCTAAAATAAGAGTTTAAGTGCATTTATTCACTTCAAAATGATGTAAACAAGATAGACGATAATTCCAAGACTCATAAAAAGTTATGACACACCCACAATCACTCACTAAGCTTACATAAAATGCACAAAGAAGAGAAAATATGAATTTGGAATAAGAGAGATCACAACTTCATTCCACCAAAAAGTTTCTTTACAAGCGAGATATTGGACTTTATATAGGATTCTCTCACGATCATTCCTTTTTTATTTGACCCTCAAAATAAAAGGAAAAAACTCTAAGAATCTTCTTTCTTATGGGATTTTTGAGCGAATAATCATTTCTACACTCATAAAAAAATACTAATAAAGCCTTGAATATATACAACTCTTCTTGCAAAAAAATCTAAAGGGTTTCTTATGATGGTAGATAAAAATAAGGGTTACCTATCTAAGAATGGGTAAACTCGAAAGTAATTTGAAAACTTCTGGCCTGTACCATAGCTCTGTAACACTCCCCCCTCCTAGATCTTTTCATCCTTGACCATACTATTGTGTCTTGATAGGTGGTCGTTTCGAGTTGAGTAACACAATGTTCAAATGTTTATGCATCTTCAAATGTTTGCATGTAGTGGGATAACACAAACATTGACATGAGTATTATCCCCACAAATATTCCTTATAAGGTGCCACTAATAAATCAAATAATAGGCAATCATTGGTTTAAAACCCAATAGCTTCTATATCTACAACGTTAGATGCTAAAATGCAGTGAGATGCACTTCTAACATGTTAAGGATCTTGTGCGTCATTGGAGTGCTAAGTGTGGTATGTGCTCCATCTTATATGTGTAATTTGTTAGGTGAATTGGTTCTTTGGAAGTACTAAGAGATGAGGATAGTTCAACCACTACCTCCCAATTCTTCAATCTCATTGCTACCTCAAGAACTCATATCCTATTTTGCATTGTGGAATTAGATGGTAATCTGCATGCTTCTGTGAGAATGGTGGAAATAGATTTGGTGCCTTGCCCATTTATTTAAGATGTACTACCTCATATGCTCTCTCATAAGGATGAAAGGTGCTATCGTTGGATATAAGAGATGAATAAATATTCTAGATGCAATTACCTTTGCCAAGCTAGTGGATAAGATTTCCTTCTCAAGCTCTATGAAACTTTCATCAAAGTTCCCTACTCCATGATTGTAGGTTCTCAAAAGGTGTTTGATCTCAATATTCTAATTTTTCAAGAAATAACATGGGGTCCTTAACCTTGATTGCTTCCTTGAGATCTGATAAAGTTGGTGAAGCATGCACATGTAGAGGAGATGTAAGTGGTGTTGGTTCTTGTGTAGTTTCATTTGCATGGACTGCTGAAGGTAGAGGTTCTTGTACCCCTTGAAGGTGATCCACTTAAATACATAGACCCTCCTTCTCATCTATGTATAATTCCAAAATGTGTTTGAGTTCATCAATAGCATCCCTTAAGTTGTGATATCCTCTTTGCGCTACCATGGGTGGCTTGAAGTAAAACAAGATCATAAACCCTCCTCGCCTATAGCGATCTTCTTGGTTCTATGTTTTTACCCTCAAACTATGTTTGCTACAAGGGCATCTGCTCTTCTACATGTGAGTGTATAGAAGACCTTCAAAAGTAGTGATGAAAGCAGTATTTGTTGGCGTTTTGTTGAACACTAAATTTTGAGTGATCAAGAATTGCTCTAGCATACACTCCTGGTTTTTTTGACCCTTCTCTACCTCATATGTTTTCATGTATAGTTGTATCTTTCATAAGGCTTCTCTAGTAGAGAGAGTACTTATTTGTGATGATATTCTGAAAAATTTTCCCTATGTGGATACCAAATTTGCTTTAGTCTCCTCATGTTTCACTCGTTCTTCATGGTTCTTGGTTTAATCTTATGAGCTCATTTATGTCTAGAATTTTAAGCTTCTTGAAATCCATCTAATACTCCTTAAAAATAGTAAGTATCATCTGCATTTTAGTGTTTGATGAAGAAGATGGGGTGCTGGTGGTGTGGAATAATGGTGATGCTATATATTCAAGTGGTGTTTGTACTAGAATGGGCATAGATGGCAATGGTATATCAAAGATCTTGAATGTCACGGTGGTGGATGATGCATGGAGTGGTGGCTTAGTGGGAAGTAGTGGTATTAAAATGGGTGGGGGTACTTCTTCACATGGAGTCTGCATTCAACATGCTGATCTAAGGTTCTTTGAGATGGTCTAACCATAGGTGAAGACCTACAAATCAGAAATATCATAGGAGGAGGAAGATAAGCTTATAGATGTTGCTAAATGAAAATTCTTAGCCCCTTCGTAATTCTTTTGCTGCTTCTTCAGAGACTTATTTGGAGGGATCGACCTAGACTTGGTGGCAATAGTCTTATAATACATGATTGTAGGCTCTAATGTTGCCTGAGGAATTTGATTGCAAGAGCTGCAGCCATTTCCTCTTCCCATCTTGGACCGAGTGAATCTGAAAATTATATCAAGTGAACAAAGTGTTCTTCCAAGGATTTTTGCTTCTTATTATGTGGATTATGCACTAAAAGAGGCTCAAAGGTTTGTAGGATCATCTCCTTGCTAGTGCTTTTATTGCATATGCCTTCACAAATGAAATGCACCGCTCTAACCATGAAGCCCCATTATTTTAGGAAGTATAAGAGGAAATAAATCTAGGGGTGTCAATGAAGGATATGTCCTTGTAGCAGTTTACTTTCATGGACCTGCAAACAAACAAAATGGGGAAAGCAAACAAAAAAGATCACTTTCATGTAGATCCTATAGGTGCCCAATACCATGTCAATGAGAATTCTCTATCTCCATCAATGGATAATCTAATTCCACTACAACAACCATAAAAGATAAACATACATCGGCCATTTGTTTGAGAAATTGTAACGATTCAGCATGATAGAGAAATTCATGAAAGGGAACAAGCAGAGAAGCAAGCTCATGTGCAACAATACTAGTTACTCGCTGAAAAGGAATAAAGAGATATGGAGTTGGATATTGGAAAACTTGTAGATTCGAGTCTTGGGTAGCGGATTTTGAACTCGCTACCTCCTTCTTCTAGGACTTAGGACTTATCCAAGATGCTATGCTACTTCTAGCACCATACCTTGAACGTGTGAGCCCACTTATGAGACCCGACTATGCTATGCAAGATGCTTTGAACCTTTTTACACCAATCATATGTCACACTGGTAGTCCTCTCATCATGACAAAACCAAAGTTGGAGATGCGAAACTCAAAGATCTAGCTTTAAAGGCTACTCCCAAGGAGCCAAGTGTCCTTGTCAAGCTACAAAGAACTTAGGAAGCAATATTGAGATTGAGGCATAAGGATCATTCAAGATGAATATGTCATGGATTGGGATCGGACAAGAAGTTGAGAAGGGAATCATGGATGACACATGTTGGGTTCAATGAGAGTCAAGGCTTTATTGATATTGAGTCAAGGAAGCATTTTTGAACCCTTCCTTACCTTCTTTTGACTTCCTAGATATGTAGGTAACACTTATGCATGTCCATATGTAGGAAACAATTATAAAAGATTTGAATGGTTTTATATTTTATCTATTATGTTTTATAACAAGAAGCATGGATGTGGGGTTGAGCATGCAAAGTATATACATATTTGATGAATTGCACGAAACGTAAGTGCACAAACTTAAGAGAATATGCTACAATCATGTTATGTTTCTTTTTGTAGGTTATGAAGCTTGGCAATTTAGTAAATTGCTTGTGCGTCATGGGCATGGAAAGCCCTATGTTATTGTTGATGGTAAACCCTTTATACTCATGATATGGTTAAGGCTTTTTAGAGCTCCATTGCCTTGGGGAAATGATGTCAAATTGTTTTCCTTCTCATGGCATCATATATGTACTTACCTTTAGGTAGAATTTTATGGCATGATAACATGTAGTCACTGAAAACATCAATAAGTTGTAAGGATGCTTATAAGCATGAACCTTATGGACTTATGACCTTGGAGACTTCATAGTTACGATGAATTTGCTAGTAATTGGATCCCAAAAATAATTCTTATGGATTTGGACTATATGATTGCTAAGGGGAAGGATATACACCACTATTAGGATTCTACACAAGCAATCCTATACGTTTTATAAATTTGTATAGAGGATTATGGGAGATACATATATGTGATCATATCCAAATGTATAAAGCTTTAAATACCTTCAAAAGAGTCTCACGATTGTCTTTGAGACTATGGGGTATCATGAGGTATGCCCAAAGAGTGTCTAGTTTCACTATTGCACATCACTTGAGTAAGTAGTGAAGCATTGTTGCTAAAATACTAAGGAAACCAATTAGAAGAGATCATAGAGATGGGTTTCATGAGATATTATCGATGGGTGCTAATGTGATTCGAGTGATGGTTAGGAAGGCCCTAGTCATGGAACTTGCTCTATGATTTAGAGCATAGATCCCTCAGTGAGGAATATTTTGGGTGCCCAATAATATAAATATACTGGGATCCATGGAACAGTACTTAGACTTAGTCTTTGTACCTAGGAACTAGTTAGTTTGGAATAGAAAGGGATATCCACTATCATATGTTGACTAGAACCAAACTATTCTAGTTCGAGGATATGGGATTCATTAGACTCCACCCACATATTCCAATATATATGTATGGAGTGTACATTATATTTAGTGTAGGTATGGCACTATGAATGGGTTTAAGGTTCCACTGTTATGGGATGGTGGAAACCACTTCCCATTGAGCACTCTTGTTCTATGGCTAAGGAGAAAAGGACCCATCATTCATGGGGGCATGTCTCACTAGATCAGAAATCTTAGAAGACATCCCCCTAGGATTGAGAGTTATCCTCCATAGTTTACAGAGGATTTATTCCTCCAATGGAATATATGATGGGTGATTTAATCTTCATTGATATCGGATTTTCATTTAGTGATCCATCATATAGATCTATACATAGAGGATGGTTGATACACATGGTTTCCTTAGTATGGATACATATATGTTTATTATAACATCATGTCATATCATTGCAGACCATTTTAGAAGAGGGCTTTGAACCTAGGAAATAATTTATTTTCTCCACTCTTCACTTGATAATCCTTTATTATTTATGGGAGATTTCTTCTCCACCTTTATAGAAACATATATAATGAAGGATCATCCATTAGTTTTATGGAAATGAGGAGAAAATGAATTCATAAATCCTTGTTTTAAGGAAAGGAGAAAGTGGGATTTTGTTTAGAGATCTGGGAGAGATCTCACTTTAGCTAAGAGATCTCACTTTAGCTCTTCTTTTTGAAAGAGAAAGTATAAAGGAAAATATGATTTCTATTAGAGTTCGAGGTTTGCCAAAGCACACGAACAACACCATTAGGGCAATAGGCATATATACAAGCCAGGGGAAAAAAACTCCTAAAGAGGGAAAAGAGTGTCCCGACGGTCCTAGTGTGTTCACACACATCACTACCTAAATATATCAACAAATTCCCCCTATGAGTGATGCGGTGAACAAGGAGCTGGCACTCATGTATAAGGAAGTGCCAAGCTATGTGGAATCAATTCACAAAAGAAAGTAAGACCAAAGATTTATAGAAAGATTTGAACTTCTCGCTAGGTAGAGCCTTCATGAAAAGGTCTGCAATGTTCTTCTATGTGGGCACATATGCCAAGCTGATCTCTCGAGTAGAGAATCTCTCGCTAACATAATGATAATGCACCTCAATGTGCTTAGTGGGAGCATGGAACACATGGTTCTTCACAACTAGCAATGTGCTCTGACTGTCACTGAAGATGGTGGTGGCAGAAGACTGACCAAAACCCAAATCATCCATAAGGCATTTGAGCCACACACACTCAATAGTCATTGTGAGAGCTTCCCTATATTAAGCCTCACAATTAGAAGTGGCCATAGTAGGCTGCTTCTTTATCAACCAAGATATGCATGAGCTACGAGGCATGAAGCAAAAACCAATGGTGGATACACGAGTGTCATAGCAGCTAGCCTAGTTAGAGTCAGAAAAAGGATGTAAATTTAGTGGCAAAAGATGCTCTTAACTACTTGCCAATAGTCATTGTGAGAGCTTCCCTATATTAAGCCTCACAATTAGAAGTGGCCATAGTAGGCTGCTTCTTTATCAACCAAGATATGCATGAGCTACGAGGCATGAAGCAAAAACCAATGGTGGATACACGAGTGTCATAGCAGCTAGCCTAGTTAGAGTCAGAAAAAGGATGTAAATTTAGTGGCAAAAGATGCTCTTAACTACTTGCCAATGCTTGACACCCGAGCAATGCATAAAGTTTCTTATCTGTGAGACAACAAACGGAATATCTAGCTCCGAGTAATGCACAAGTAAATCAAGCATCCAACAGCGTGCTGATAGAGAACAACATCAAATGCATCTCCAACATCATGAAGACTCAATCATAAACCTGTCTCCACATGAGTGGCAATAGGCTTGAAGTTTTCAAGGACAAAATGCTGCAATAATATATCAATATATTTCTTTTGACATAGAGTTATTTCACCATTAACTTACATAAACTCGATGCCCAAATAGTGATGCAAATGCCCCAAATCTAACATCTCAAATGAGGCATGCAGATCAACCTTAAAATTAGCAATATGCTTCTCATGAGGACCAATGAGCAACGTGTCGTCAACATACACAACAATGATCAGAAACACATCATTAGCATGCTGAACATATAAGGGGCTTTTAGTTGGACTGTTCTCAAAACCATGTGCTATTAGATAGCCATGTATCTTTTCATACCAAGCACGTGGTGCTTGTGTGTACCTAAGTCAAGAAGACTTAAGGACTTGTGCCAAAGAGACTAAACCTCATTTGCCACACAAGTGCGTATAGTGGGAAATCGACACACGCTTATTTGTCAATGTGATCAAACGACCTAACCGGTGTATGAGGACATGTGCAAGCATGATGGAAAATGAAGTGGTTCAGCTTATATGCATGAGAAAAGACTAATCCACCTCTCAAACTCACTGAAATACTGAAAATGTCTGTCACGATACCACTTACAACAGTTTTCACTAAATCAAGGATTTCTCTTAGCCTCGAACTCCGAATATGACCAATACCGGGTTCATTTCGAAGCTCTCAATGAGAGGCTTCTAGTGGATGTGTAGAGCTCGATTCTGACAACTGTGCTTCCAATTATGACCAAAATAGTGAGTGTCGAGAAATACCTACAGTCACTCGACAACTCCCACAAGCTCACACACACACTACAGTAGCTCAAAAACAGTGGGGAGGGGTATATAACAGTCCTACACACACATTCCAAGCATCACACACACATAGAAGATCAAAGAGAAGATGAAAATCTGCAAGAAAGAAGCAATTTCGAAAATCAGGAGCTCTCCTTCTTCAAAATGGCAAAAAAGTCTCTACAAAGAGTCACAAAGTGACTTACATACATGTGCCCTAAATTTGGTCCTTTCACACAAGAGAGCGGCACTTTATTACTAGAAAAGTGAATTTCCTAACTAATTTACAAGGAATATATTACAATAAATTGGGGTTATGCATCTAGAGGACTCCTCTAGTGCATTTACATGGCTTGAGGGAATTTTCTAAGACTTTGAAGAAGAAAAATGTGCCCATTAATTTGAAAATTTTGGGGCTCCTCTTTTATGCATCTTTGCTCTGCAACACTCTCCCCCACTTTGTCTCTGTCGTCCCTTGACAGGCTTTTGCTTCTCGTTTGTAGCTCATCTAAGAGTTCTGAATACATGCACCCAGTGGTCGAAGCAGCAGCAAGGACTGTCAGAGAATTTGTTATTTTGTTCGAGGTATGTCCTTTGCTTTTGTTTTCCCCTTGGTATTCCGTACATCACAATTCTGGGTTGCTGTATTCAGTCGGGCTGCCACACATGCCACTAGTGACTAAGAGTGTGCTGTTCTTAGTCACTCTCTTCAACTTTTCAGCCTTTACCTCTTTCTAACTTTTGGTCTTCTGATTTGTCTTTGTCTTCACATATCTGACGTGTTGTATTGCTTTGAGCCTATTTACTTTGTTGCCAACACATGCTATCAGCGGGAGGATTATTACCTGCCAAGTATCTTCTTGCAATTATTCATGGATACTTCCTGGCCCTGGTCTGTCCTTCCCATGAAATGTCCTGGTTCTGATTGTTCTTTAATTCCATTCCTCAGGACCTAGATGTTTCGCATTGTTGCCTGATGCGTGCCCCTGCAGGGCTTTGGGCAGAGGGTGGTTCTTCTTTTTTCTTATCTTCATTCTTTATTGAACAGTTTTGGTCTTTTATTTTCTTCTTCTTCTCTTCTTGCTCGATTCTCCTTCCACACATCCCTCCTCCTGAACTCTATCGTCCCTGACAAGCTTTTTGTAACGACATGAGTATGCTTGAATGGCGGTTTGCTCTCTTTGATTAAGCAAGTTGGCGTGACATATCATAAAATCTTTTGACTGTGTTGACTGCACCCCATCGTCTGGTGCTTGTCGGTGATCTGCAAAAAAGCTTGTTTTGTAAGCCACCAGTCTTGCGTTAAGGTTCGAAGTCATCTTTACAAAAATTTCCGAATCAATTTTGAAGAAGCCAATGAAAAATGCCTCTTCAAATTTTTGCATGTATGTTCTTGGCAAACACATAAGTCTTGAATAATACGCCATAAGGGTTAAGCGGCTCGAAATGGTGGAGAGATAAAAAACGAGCACTTCACAGCCTTGTGTAATGCCAATGAAGTTCAAAAATGTATATTTGGCATGTGGGAAAACCTTCATTACTGTAAGGAGCATGCTAAAAATTTTATTCATCATCTTTACTGCTAAATCAGGTACCGTCGCATATCTTGCAATCCAAAGTTCCATGGTTTTGACCATGTATTCTTCCGTTGGTAGGTAGTTATGCGGTGGACTTGGTAATAGCGGATAATTCAGCCAATGATTATTAATGCTTCCCTGGCGCTGTCCTTCCCAAAATTGCGACCAAGAGCATCTGCGGGGTAATGGACAAAATGATGGATTTACCTGAAGTGCATATGGCGATGCTTCCCACTGTACCCACAGTGTAGGGTTCTTTTCCAAAAGCTTCCGCCTCCAGATAGGATCAACCTTCTCGAATTCCTCTTGAGTATAATTGAAAGTATCATTGTTGAACTGGAGGTTATTGTCAGGCTCTTTATTTGTCATCGTCCATATATATTGTCGTGTTTTCTCTTTCACGAGGCTGTATGGTACATTAAAAGGTTTTAATACTTGTTCCAAATTTTTGCTCTCAATTTTAGCTTCCTTCATGACTTGGATTATTTGATCTTCAAAATTAGCTGTAAGCTGGGACACCAATAGTGCCCTCTCCCGTCGACTCAATTCTGCAATATCCCGATTATTACTTTCAATTTGGATCTCCAGGTCCTCCCTTATCAGCGAATGATGTAAGGGGGGAGATAGAGGACGTACCTCAATCTCCTCAGTAGCCGCTGTGGATGGAACTATTGGTGTCCCCTCAGTTGCCTTCTGACTTATCTGCTCTTGTAGTTGCTTTATCATCTCATCCTTTTGCTTAATTTCTTCATCGGCTTTAACAATAGTTTCCTTGTTTTTGAGAATCTCTTTAGCCACAATATCGAGGTGATCAATGTCTTCTTTACATTGCATTAAATATCGATTCTCTGCTTTTTTCCATTTTGTCCTTAGAGCTGCGGTGTCCTCCATGTACCTCTTTTCCCATTCGGCAATTATCGCCTGCTCCTACTTGAGCTGATCTTCATACTTAGCTAGCTTGTCCTCCATTTCCTTGATGCCTTTTTCCGGGCTTCCCTAAACTCTGACGGGCTGATCACTCAGAAGATCTGTCATGAGCTCTTTGTTCCTCTTCCTTAGGTTTTCTGCCTTCTCCATATATACCTTTATTTGTGATTCTAGTAATTTACTTCTGGCATTCATCCTAGTCTTCTCAGCCTCACTCGCTTCATATTTTTTCTGTAATTCTTGTAGTTGTTCTTTTAATGTGGCATTTTCTGTTTCCAAAGTTTTGCACTGTTTCTTGGCTTCTTGAACTTCATTTTCTTTATGTACTATTTGTTCTCTTGCTAGCTTTAGTTCGGCTGAAAGGTTCTTACCGATTTCTTGAAGTTCATGTTTGTCCTGCATCGCTTGAACGTAGTCTTCATCAGCCTCAAGCATTAATTGTTGCGTATCCATTGCGGTTCTGATCATGTCTTGCACTACTGGCTTGAGCTGAGCTATGTCGACATTCAACCATGTTTGTGGTATGCTTGGAGCTTCTTCGGTTTGTACATTGTTTCCTTGCTCTACATGGATGTTTTCGTTGTGGTGTTGTCTGATTTGTAATTGTATTTTTGGCTCTGTTCTTTCCTCGTCCAGATCAATGATTTTCGTGGCACTCCCTTGAAATGTGACATCCATTGGGGAGGGTTCTGCCACAAGCCTTATCGGTGTGAAGGGTTCTGAGTCTTCGACTGTATCTTCTTTAGGTTCTTCCTTTGGATTCTTGATTGACACCTCTCTTGTAAGCATTGTCTCCTTGATTTGAATCTTGGAAGTCTCACTGATTCTGATTACATGTGTTCCTTCTTGGTTTGTTTCTTTGCCTGTGTTTTCCTGATCGATTCACCTTCATACCCTCCTCTCTTTCATCGTAGTTGATTGCATTAAGTTCCTCCCATTGTCCATCATCCTTTGATTCACTTTGAGTATCCACATTTAACAAGGATGTATCGAGTTCTTCTTGTGCATCCGAAGATGACCTTGAATTATCTAGCCCTAATTCTCTGTATCTATGTAGTTTGGTGAGCTTCTTTTTGACCTCCATATCTTGGTGGGCTTGCTGGTAATGGTGTCCTTGTACTGGTAGGTTAATTTGCCCTTCTCTGTATTGGTGTGTATCCTCCAGGGCTTGAGTTAAATCCTCTTCGATAATAGGTCTTTGCTCTTCAATCCTGGTCTTTGGAAGTACGTGTGCCCTTTTCGTGGCTGGAACTTCTTCTTTGAGTTGCTTTACCTCTTGTAATCTCTTTGTTCCTCTCATTTTAGGTTGAGAACTGGTTTCGGCTTCTTCAACAATTTTGACTCCCTTTTTCTTTCTTGGTACTATTGCGACTTTGACATACTTAGCCATAGCTATCGATGATGGCATTTCTTGGAGGTGCTCTCGAATGCCTAAAGCATGGTAGATCAATATTGTCAGAGCTACACTGCCATTTAGGAACTTCTTGCTGGTCCATTGTTTCTTTGCCTCGAATAGCCTTTTCTATATGTATGGAGTCAGATTAATTTAATTGCCAATCTGTTTGATAGCGTGTGAGAGTAGCTGGACAATAATATTCTGAGGCGCAGTGTATCGATGCATATTGGGGAAGCAAAAGTGCTGGTGGATGAGTCTGACTTCCTCTTCAATATCCACTCAATTGATGTCAGTGAAGGTTCTGGTTTTTGCCCCTCAACTCTCTTCTTTCAATACCGTGTTTCCATCTTTTTCCCATCCAAAAGCTTCCTTATCAAGTCATGTGTAAATTGAATAACTACCCATTCACCTACTCCGTCCATGACTCTAGCCTCTGGCACCAATTGGTCATGGATTGCTGGCTGTAATGTATTCATGACTTGTGTGCACCGTTGAAAGTCGGGCTTGTAGATCGGCAGTTCGAAGTATTTGTGTAGACCTGCTTTCTTCATGATGGCAATTGTAGTTGGAAGCTCATGCACCACTTTAAAATCTTGGGACATAATAGGGAATTGATGATCCGTATCCATAATTTTGATAGTCACCAGGAAGAGATACTCCCAGCCGGTTGATCTTCTCTAAACCAATGTCCCTTTGCTTTGGTTATACTTTGAAGAGGAAATTCCAATACTTCTTCCTGAATCATTGCTTCAGAATCTTCAGAAGCCATCTGCACTTGTAATGAAGAGTGCATTAGCTTCAATTGAAAACATAGCAATTGTGTGGTGCATTGCAGTGACATGTCATCGTTTCATCACTCCGTTTCCCTTGATTCTATATTTTTAGCTTCTTCTAATGTCCTTGTGATAGAGGTTTTTCTCTTCATGTTTCTATGACAAGTCTATCTTGGCTTTGTCGTCCGAATGTCTCTATGTATGTATCCTCCTGTTTGCTTATCTCTTGATTGGCTGCTTATCTGACCTTTTTGGGAATCCATATCCCTTGTCGTGCCCTCTGAGCTTCAATCAAAGGCTTAGGGAGCCATACTTGCAAGATTCTTTTTGGTTTGGATTTCAGTGAAGCTGACTTCTTGTTCTCCTTTTTCTCCTTATGAGTTGGTGTTGATGTCTTTGATTTCTGCACTTGATCCTTGCGTACCCATTTGAATCTGACCATTCCTTGATGCGAGTATCCGAGTGTTGTTTTCCACATTGGTGATCCTTCTGTTGTGTGAGAAACTCTCAGATTGTTGGTTTCCTTAGTGTCGGGCCGTTCACCAATTGAATAGGATGAATTCACTTCTTCCTTGGACATGTTAGAGTTTGAGCTTTTTGCTTCTTCCAAACTTGCTTCCGAGGGATTGGGGCTGGGATCATGTTCCAATAGCTCTTCCTTGAGGTCTTCTGCACTTTTGATGGCTTCTGGTTTCTGTGAGGGCTTCTCCCCTGATAGACTAAAAATTTCCTTGTGCCCTATCTTGGCTGAAATATAGCTTTGCGCTAGGTGTATTCTTACTTCATTCTCAATGATCCAATCCTATCCTAGGATCAAGTCTTCTATTAAGTCTTCATCCTTGCATACTAAGACTCGTTGTTCCATGGAAGAATTTCCTAGGTGAAGGGATACATTAGTTTCTCCCATGCATTCTATGATTTGACCTCTGATACCTATAATATGAGCTTTCGTGGGAGTCATAATCATTTGAAGCTCTTGTATTTTGTATGCAACTGAGACCTGCTCCTGAGTCTATCAAGGCATCTATCAATTTGTACTTTGTCTTGCCAATCCCTAGGTTTAAATAAGGCTGTGACATGTAGGCATTAGTCGTGTCAGACTTTATGGACTTGGTAATTAGCCATATGAATAGGCTCTTCTCCTTGGAGATACTGTTCATCTCTTTGCCTAATCCACTCTTTCTGTTTCTTAATACGTTCTAGGGCTTCTTGCCATGCCTCCTCTCTAATATGTTCTTCCTCTTTCTTCCTATTTTGAGCACCTACAAGACGTCCTAACATTTGATCCATCAAGGGCTCCATGAACCGCTTCACTCTACATCCACTTATGTAGTTAGGAAGAATGTCTCCATCCAAAGTGGCTAGATTAACTGCTCCACTCGTCGAGATCCTATTAATGATCAGAGGTCCATATCCACGTTTTTCTAACTTCTTGGCGTGTTGTTTCAAGGTGTATACTAAGACTAGATCTCCTTCTTTAAGTCCTTTGTCTTTTATGTGGGCGTCATAATATGCCTTTTGTCGTCTCTTGGCTGCATATATTCTTGCGACAGCATGCAACCTAGTTTCATGCTGCTTCTTGATTTGGTCTAGTTGTTGGGATAATTCATGTCCGGTCCATTCATACTGCTGGGCTACTCTCAAGGTGGGTATCAAAAAATCAATTGGTAAAATTGCGTTCTGACCGTATACTAAATTGAATGGGGTAGTTCCAATGGCAATTTTGTACGCGACTTGGAAGGCCCAAATTGCATGATGCAATTGCTTGTCCCAGTCAGACCTCCCATTATTGATAATCTTTGTCAATACCGTGCATAATACCTTATTGGAACTTTCAGCTTGACCATTGGCTTGGGGATGGTATGGGGTTGACTTTTTATGGATCACTAGAAACTCATTCATTAGAGACTCTATCACTTCATTAATGAAGTGTGTTCCACGGTCACTCACAATCTCGATTGGTAATCCGAAACGAGTGAATACATGCTCAAAAAGAAACTTAGCTGTGGTTTGAGCATCGTTCTTTCTAGTAGCCTTTGCCTCTACCCATTTTCTCAGATAATCGGTGGCTACTATGATATATTTGGCATGTGACCCCTTGGCTGGTGGGTTAATGGGTCCTATGAAGTCAATACCCCATTTAGAGAATGCTCTAGCACAAACCATAGGTCTCAATGGCATGTCATCTCTCTGAATTGGGTATTTAGCTCTTTGGCATGTCTCACAGCTTCGTACATAGGTCTTCGCATCCATATGCAAAGTTGGCCACCACAAGCCCGTGAAGAGGATCATTTTTATGGTTCTGCCGAAAAATGACCTCGTGCCACACCTGCGTGTGCCATCTCTAATACGAGTAAATATTCTCCTTCATGCATACATAGCCGTAATTGGTTGTCTTTTCCTCTCTTGAACAAGTTTCTTCCCATGAGTACATAATCCTTGCTCATCTCTTCTAGGGATCGTTTTTTCGCTAAGCTAACTCCTTCATTGTGCTCCCTCGTCTTTAGGAATTTGACCAATGTTTTGCTCCAATTGGGTGCTATTGTTGAGAAAGGTATGGATTTATGATCCTCAGGGATCGTCTCTTGGCATTCTGCACAGTTACTCACATAGTCATGGACATCCTTAGGCATGTCTGGCCAGTATACTCCTAATCACTTTAACTCCCTAATGGTTTCATGAGTTCCTTTGTGTATCCTCCACTTGTTCACATGAGCTTGTTCAATCAGCTTCAATTGTTCGTCTTCCTCAACGCATCTTAGGAGTACACCATTAGGTTCCTTGTAGTACACACTTCCAGCAATAATGTGCAAGTTCCTTGATTGAAGGATTTCCTTTTTACTCTCTTTATTGATTGAGTGTTGTGGGCCATGAGTCAGTATAGGAATTAATTTCTCTGCCCACTTTGGACAAACTTCCAGATTAAACAAATAAGTGTCTGGCAGATCATCGGGTATCCCACTTGGTGGTTCTCTGTGTGTTAACCTAGAAAGGTGATCTGCTCTTACATGAGTATTTCCCTTTTTCACTATCACTTCAAAGTCAAACTCCATCAATAGTAGAAACCATCTTACCAGTCTTCCCGTGTTATAGGGCTTATTGACTAGGTACAATAAAGTCTGATGGTCTATAAAGAACTTGAATTTGTTGGCTAAGAGATAGTGTCTAAATTTCTTCACTGCATAGACCATTCCTAATCCTTCTCGCTCGGTAGTGGTATAATTCCTCTCCGCTTGATTCAGTTTTCTACTCGCATAGGCCCTTCGTCTGCTGGTTAGGCTAAGAGACATAGGCAATTGGGTGATCTAACTTCCCTTCGTCTGCTGGTTGGGCTAAGATACAACCTGTTGCATAATTAGAAGCATCTACATGAATATGAAATGGCTTGTTCCAATTCGGTGTTTTCAGAATTGGAGCTGTGCTAAGTCACTTCTTTAACTCATTGAATGCCTTCTTGCATTCCTCTGTCCATGTGAATTGAGTTAAGAGTCCATACAAGGGTTTGGCGATTATGGCATACATGTGGATAAATCGACAGTTGTATCCACAATGTCCCATAAATGCTTGCACTTCTTTCGCATTCTTAGGTCTAGGAAGCTCTAAAATGACCTTAATCTTGTCTTGATCCATGGAGATTCCATTTCTAGAGACTATGTGTCCTAAATCTTCCCTTGTCTTACCATGAAGACACACTTCTCAAGGTTCAAACAGACTCTGTACTATCTGCATTTATTAAATATCTTCCGCAATTTAGGAATGTGGTCTATTCTTTGATTTGAATATGTACATAGGTCATCTACATACACTTCCATGCTCTTTTTTAGGAATTCCTTGAAAACATGACACATCAATCGTTGGAAAGTAGTAGGCGCATTGGTGAGTCCAAAAGGCATCACACGGAAAGCATAGACTCCCCATTCAGTCGTGAATGCGGTCTTACGTTGATCCTCGATAGCAATAGCTACTTGGTTGTACCCAGAGAATCCATCTAAGAAGCTATAGACTTCTTTTCCCGCAACTCTTTCCAATAGATGGTCAGTGATGGGTAATGGGTAGCTGTCACGTATGGTGGCTACATTGACCTTTTTCAAGTTAATGCACACTCTCAGTTTTCCGTTCTTCTTAGGCACAACTACTAGTGGCGACACCCACTCGGTGTGTTCTATTTCATATGTGAATCCTGCCGCTAGTAGCTTGTCTATTTCTTCCTTAATTTTAGCAGCATAGACCTCATTGTATATATAAGGGCGTTGTTTTGATGGTTTTGCATCTGCTATCATTGGTATTCTATGAGAGCAAATCGAGGGTTCCACACCTTTGAGATCTTTATATGTCCATGCGAATACGTCTCGATATTCTCAAATCAATTGTATTAGTTCTTCTTCCTCTTCAACTGACACGTCTCTACCTATGTATGTGCATCTTTCTTCTCCATCTTCCATTGTTATTATGATTTTTTTTGTTTGTTCTTTGTTGTCGTACACTTCTCTTTCTCGAGCCTCTCTCTTAGGCATTTGAATGGCTACCTTTCTCTCTTCTACTTCATATCTTTTAAAATGTTCAGGAACCTCAAAATAGATCTGGATTTGGTCCAATTTGACTCATTCGTTCCTCTTGCTCTTGTACTATGGGGGCAGCTTCTATTGCCAAGATCTTCATCGGTTCCAGCTTATCTTTAGTTCGAAATGTGTCTAGATAACTCTCTTCTGAATTGAATTTTGGTTCCATTTCTATACTCTCATATTCCTCTTTCCACTCTTTTTCCAAGATTTCTCCTGCTTCCACTTCTTGAAGGACAACCATGTATAAATTCACATCATAGCCTTCTTTATCTATGCACTCATTCATAGTTAGGACTTCCTCATTCACACATACATCCAAGGTTGCTAAGATTTCCATCCATCCATGTGGTTCAAAGGTTTCATGAGGAAATATTTGAGGCATGTACCTTGGGTCTTCTACAAGTCTGTAGTTAGGATGTCCTATTGGCCACAACTATCTTTTATTATCCTCTTTCTTGGCTTCTTTACACATCCATAACTGAGCGTCCTCGTGCATCCATGATTGATCGCTTGATCCAACGCTATGAATAGATAGGTCATCTTCCTCCTTGTGTATGGGATTCCATTGTAGTGGAGGGACATCTTGATATGCAAACGTATGTAAGTCTATCTTGGTGGTATTTCCTTGATGTTGCAGGTATAGTGAATCTCTTCCCCAGTCTTGCACTATTTGCATTTGTCTCATGAAGGGTCGACCTAATATCATTTCGTAATTGTTAGCCTTTTCAAACTTACAGATGGCTAATGTGTGTTCAAATTCGATTCCACAGGTGGTTAATTTGATCCTTTCTGATATTCCTAAGGGTTTCTCTACATGACTGTCTGCTAATTGGAGCTTCATGCGTGTGGGTCGTAAAGCAGGCTTTCCCCATTTCTCCCAAATCTCCTTGGTGGCGATTCCTACTCCAGCTTCTGTGTCTAGTATTGCCTTGGTCATGTACCCATTGTAAGTGATAGGTAGACACGTATTACCTTCGTCCCCTTCACTAAATTCTCCCACGTTATCTACTGGGATTTGTATCTTAGATGAGTTTTCTTTTCCCTTGTTTTCCTTTTCATCCTTCTCTTGCCCTAATTCTAGTTGACGTGCTATTTGCTTTCATAATTGTGGTTTAACCGAAAGTAATTCTTCCATAGTCAGTTTGCATTGTACTTTTGTCTTCTTAAGTTCCGTTAGATTGTGTGAATTCTTTTCTGAGTTTCCTTTTCCTTTTCCATGCATTGTGGGTGCTCGAATTATCATATATTCCTTTTCGTATTCTCCCATGTAATTTGGTAAGGTTGAAATGCTCTGAGCTTCTTCTCTATTTCGGTCTAGTTGTGATACTTCCTCATATACTTCTTCCATGTTGGGGCTTGGTTGATAAATTTCTACATCTAATTCCTCAAAAGGAGGCTTAGTCACTCCATTCTTCTTCCATTGTTCTTCTCGGATTCTATTCCACAATTCCTTTGGCCAATCAGCTTCTAAGTCAGGTATTGTGGACATAGGTTCATCTTGGTTTTTTACTTGCTCACTTTTGTCATCCTTCCTTCTAAGTTCTTTATCCTTGGCTTTGACACACTCCTTGTATTGCTCCTCTGCTATTCTTGTCTCTGGAAGGATCGGGATAGTCTTTTCTAGGGTTGTTTGTGCTACCTCTATGAGCTTTCTACATATCTCAAGCCTCTCTTTTTCTAATTCTCCTTGTGGGTAAAGCTTTTCGTGTTGTTCTACATTCGGTCCAGTCTTAATTCTAGCTTGGTAAACTTTCAGCCACATGTCTAGGTTGTCTGGTTTTGGGTAAGCTAGAATTGATTCTAGTTTCTCTGCTTCTCGAATAAGCGGTGAAATGGGAACCTCTTCCCGAATCTCTCGTTCATTATGTTCTTTCTTGTTTCTGGTTTGTTTCTTATTGTCTTGACTCTTGTTTTTCATCCATTTATCTTTGAGCTTCTCTCTTCTTTCCTTTCATTTTTGCGCTTTTATGTTTGGGATACTCTCACGTGGGTCCTCAAAATCTTCAACTATTTGAACTTTGGGACTTACTGTTCTATTGTTTTCTTTTTCCCGTTCCAATTGTTTTCCTTTTTGTTCTTTTGTTTGGGCTCTTTTAATGTCCTTTAAGGGCACGGTGTATTCCTTATCACCTCCAGGTGCTTCTATCACTTCAATTACATTAATTGGTGGAGTGTCTTGGACTTTGGTTGGATTCTTAGGGCAATCTCTGAAAATATGTTCCTTTCCGCAATCATTACAATATCCTTCCCAAGTCCTAGGGGGTGGTGGATTGTAGGGTCGAGGGTATTCTCTAATGAAATGGTCTCCTCCGCATCTATAACAAGGTCCTCTCGGCACAGGTGGTCTAAGGGGGGGTCTTCCTGGTTGTTGTGCTTTAGGTGCAGTATACATTAAAGTTTCTACCTCCGTTCCATAAGCCTGATCATAACCTTCATATCCATAGTATGCCGAATCATATGCTGGTTCATATTCTAACATGTTTGCTTCATAGGGATAGTAATCTGCTGGGACAGCTCATATCCAAGGTTTGCTGATTCTACACTGGTCATCGTTGAGGCTGGCACTATGGCTCTTTCCAAATTTTCTTCTGGCTGGGCATACTTTACAGGTACCACTTGTTGGGGTTGTGACAGTTGTGGTCCTAACACTGGTTGGGGTGGTGGATATGGTACTTTCTCGTATGGTCTCAGTGCTCCTGTTGGTGTTGGGTAGGGATTGTACCTGGGCATATCTCTACCTGACTGTCTAGGTGGATATCCATATGGTCGATACTGAGGTGGTTTTAAAGGTCATGCGTGCCTATTGAATGGACAGTTTTCCATGGTGTGGTTGGTGTATTTTTGTTCTATGTGGCAATACATTGCAGTTCCTTGTTGGAGTTGTCTGTTGTATGTCTGACTTAAGGCTGGGTGTTGGTAATTTCTCTCTCCTTGGACTCCCAATTTCTTTGCTACCAGCTCCGCTAATTCCTCCATATTACTGGAGTTGGAAGTAATAGTACTCCGAGAGTCTTCTGATTTAGTGGGGCTGGGTGTGCTCTTGAGATCTTCAGCTAGATTGTCTTCTAGGTCAATACACTCTTGAAGACACTCAATCAGGGTTTGCAACCTCTTTACATAAACTAGCGTTCTTAGGGTTCCATTCGTTAGTCCATCCAAAAATAATGAAATCATTTTTTGCTGAGTGGGTCTCTCTGCAGCTGGGCATCTATCCACATACTGGTTGAATCTTTGGGCGGCCGTTTTCACAGTTTCATTAGGGTTCTATTTAAAGCTATGGATTAAAGACGTAGAATTGTGTTTAATCCCTCTCTTCGTGAATTCCCCAATGAATTCTTAAAAAAATTGCTCCATGTTTCCAAATTGGTTGGGGTCTAATGGCTAGAACCAAGTCCGCGCCGTTCTTGTGAGGGTGAGTCCGAAAGACTCATACTGCACCAAGAAGTCGTCAACTTGTTCTACTCTTAGCACTTGTTTAAATTCAGCAATGTGATCATAAGGTTCTCCGAATCCATCATAATGATTTCTTACACATTTGGCTACCTAAATAGGTCTCAATATTCTCATTGGTTTTGGTGGTCTATGTGAAGAGATGGATAGGTATGTGCTTGAAGATGAAGAGGTGTTGCAAAATCCTTGATCTACACCAGCCAAATGAACTCCAAGAGTATATGGTGGGCCCTTTTAGCTTTCCAATGGATGTATTAGACACCCTATGTACCTTGGAAGATCACTCTCAAAAAGATAGATCAAAACAGATAAGTTGGAGTTAGCTCAGAGGTGAAAACTTGCTATTCTTGGTTCATACACCTGTCCAGTGTTTTACATAATTCTCTGAGCACAGCAGCAATTAGCTCAATTCCTCTTGGGGAAGTCTAGGCAACTTAAAGAGCTAACTTTCAAGAGTAATCTCATAAAAAATAATGAACCACACACTGAGAATGAGTTTTAACAAGTGATGAGATCATCCCGATTTTCACGGGCTGCTACAGAAATAGACCAGTGAGCAGAAAAATCACCATAACTCAAAATTTAGAAATCCATTGATTATGAAAATTTGTATGGTTATACTAGACAGTAAGCTAAATCCAACAAGCTTTAAATCACGGAATTTGTATAAGTAACCACTGAGAAATGGCTCTGACAAGATGAGTGAAAAAGTCGGGTACTTGACAGAGAAGTGAAGATGAACAAACCTTGTTGACTTCAAATGAACATAACTGAAGATTGCAACATCCAAATGACATGAAAATTTGTAAGCATATAGTAGACTTATAGAGATAACTTTACCAAGTTAAATCACTGAAAATGATGCACCAAGCTCAGAGAAAACATCTCTGCAAGTTGACTGAGAAAACTGAGAGTAATGGCAGTGAGTAGTACACTTCACAAGAACATGGAAAGATGAACTCAAATAATCATGAAAATGAAAGTATATTGCTTGTACAATACAATGACTTACTGATACATATGTGTGCCTTGTAATCACACCTTGATATGGCATAAAGCTCAGCTCTTGGAGGTCTTCACATAGGTCTCACTAACCACGACTAAAACTGCCATCTATTTATAGTTGAGTTTGGGAGGCTAACTTCCCTCAATCACTCTCCAATCAATCAATGATTGATTTGATTGTCTACCTACCACAAATCACGAATTCGTGGCTCCTCTTTCCATTCTTGATCAAGTGGACTCAACCACTTAAGATTCTCTTACTTTTACATTAAGTAAACTCTTCAAAAGTTACAAGAGGTAGTTCACAAGTGAACTTTACATAGTCTTCATTTTAAAGCTTCTTTTATGACTTTGTGGGACTCAAGCCAATACTTAGGCTTGTCATAGACTTGCTCCAACAGCTCCCCCTCAAGCCAAGTATGCTTGAGGTCTTCAATCTTCCAAGATTACCTGCAAACCAATCATAGCCTTGAATTTGCAAAGCTTTGTACCATCTAATGCTTTGGTTAGAATATGTGCACATTGTTGATGAGTGGACACATATGATATTTGAATCTCTTTGCTTAGAACCTTCTCTCATACATAGTGATAATGAACTTCAATATGTTTAGTCCTTGCATGAAAAATAGGATTAGCAGCCAAGTGAATAGAACTCATATTGTCACAAAAAATAGTTGGAGTTCCAAGCTCCAATCCAAGATCTTTGAATAATGTCTTCATCCACATAGCTTCTTGTGTAGCTATGGCAAGACCTCTATATTCAGCTTCAGTAGAAGAGAGAGCAACTGTGGGTTGCTTCTTGGATGACCATGAAATAAGCTTTGAACCTGCAAAGGTAAGATAACCTGAAGTGCTCCTTCTATCTTCATTGGAGCCAGCCCAATCTGCATTAGAAAATAGCTTCAAACCTAAATCAGATACATAAGGATAATAAAGTCCTTCATTTATGGTTCCTTTGAGATACTTGAGAATCCTTTTGGCAGCATCCATATGTGGTTTCCTTGGTGTGTGCATAAATTGGCTTAGCACACTCACACTGTAACATATATCTACTCTTGTCAATGTGGCATAGTTGAGACTACCCGCTAGACTTTGATATGATGTGATGTCCTCTATGAGTTCACCTTCATGTGAGCTCAATTTGTGATTGACCTCCATTGGAGTACCTGCAATCTTACAATCTTGCATCTTGAATTTTGCCAACATGTCCTTAATGTACTTCCTTTGAGTGAGAAACAAACCATGATCTTTGTAGACAACTTCCAAACCTAGGAAGTAGGTAAGTGAACCCAAATCACTTATCTTGAACTCTTCTCTCATCTGATCTTTGATCTTCTTCATACCATCTGCATCATTTCCTGTCAATATAATATCATCTACATATACACATAGATATATGACCTCGGAATTACTCTTTTTAATAAAGAGTGAAGGATCTGCCTTGCTTGGTTGAAAGCCTTTGTCCTGCAAGAATGAAACAAGCCTGAAATTCCAAGCTCTTGGAGCTTGCTTGAGACCATACAATGCTTTGTTAAGTTTACACACATAATCAGGATAAACTTGATTCTCAAAACCAGGTGGTTGTGCCATATATACCTCTTCTGTTATCCAACCATTCAAAAATGCATTCTTTACATCTAGTTGAAGTATCTTCCAATTCTTGGAAGAGGCAATACTAAGCAAAACCCTAATAGTAGGCATCTTTGCCACAGGAGAGAAGGTCTCCTCATAATCAATTCCCTGAGTTTGTGCAAAGCCTTTTGCTACAAGCCTTGCCTTATACCTGTTAATGGAACCATCAGAATTCTTCTTGAGTTTATAGACCCATCTTGAGCCTATTACCTTCATGGATGAAGTCTTGGGCACCAAATCCCAAGTGTTGTTTTCCTCAAGTGCTTCAATCTCTTCCTTCATTGCATGCTTCCATTCTGTTTTTGCTTTGGCCTCTTCAAATGATGATGGCTCCTCTTGGTTTATGTCCTGTGCTATGTAGATAGAATGTTTAGTTACTAATGAGGTGTCAAACCCATACCTTTCTGGTTTTTTCTTTTCCCTCATAGATCTTCTTAGTCCATGATGTGATGATTCTGCCTCATGTCCAAGTTCCTGCAATTTTGCTTTACCTTTAGACTTCCATGCTTTGATCTTTTCCATGTGAGATTCTTCATCATCCTCTGAGGTGTCTTGTTCTTCAATCTTTGATTGTTCTCTACCAAGCTTTGGAAAATCTTCTTCAAGATCATATGGTAAATTGATCTTCCTGCATGAATCTTCATACCATGAATTGTTCTCATCAAAAACTACATCTCTGCTTACCAAGAATCCTTTGTTGGTAGGGTTGTATAACCTGTAGCCCTTTTGATTGTTGTCATATCCAATAAATACACACCTTTCTGCCTTTGGATCCATCTTGCCTCTAACCTGTGAAGGAACATGAGCAAAAGCAGTACATCCAAAAATTTTACAATGATCTAAGCTTGGTCTTCTTCCATTCCAAGCCTCATATGGAGTCATCCCATCAAGGCATTTTGAAGGCAACCTATTAATCAAGTAAGTGGCTGTAGATACAGCCTCAGCCCATAAGTAATTAGGTAAATGCTTTTCATTTAACATAGACCTTGCAGCTTCAACAATTGTCCTATTCCTCCTTTCTGCCACTCCATTTTGCTCAGGAGTGTACCTTGTAGTTACCTCTCTTTTGATTCCTCTTTCTTGAAGAAAAGAATCAAAATCATGGGAGAAGTATTCTCCCCCTCCATCTGACCTTAGCCTTTTTAGTGATTTACATGTTTGATTCTCCACAAGAGCCAAATATCTTTTGAAACATGAAAAAACTTCATCTTTGTGTTTCATAAAGAATAGGATAGTCCATTGCAATCATCAATAAAGGAAACATAATACCTTGATCCAGATATTGAAGCTTCCTTGCTAGGTCCCCATACATCTGTATGAACCAACTCCAAGAGATCTCCATGCATATAACCTTTCTTCATGAATGGTAACCTGTGAGACTTTCCAAATTGACATGCACTACACTTATAAATCATATGTTGTTTTGACAAATTAGGAAGTCCAAGTACACTTTGGTCCTTGCAGATTTGCTTTAATGACCTTTCACCAATATGTGCTAACCTTTTGTGCCATACTTCCAATTCTGTGAGTGTCTGACTACCATAATTAAAGGGAGCAATGTTTCTAGTGTCCTCTAATTCAAATGTGAACAATCTACCTGTCTTTTCACCTTTTGCAATTCTTCTGAATCCTTGACTTGGATCTTCAACAAATGCTCCTGCTTTTGTGAACCTGACTTGCAACCCTTTCTCTACTATCTGCCCAACACTTATCAAATTCTTTGTAATGGTAGGGACATAGAGTACCTTACTGAGTAGGTTGATGTTTCCATCAGGTGCTTTGACATTGCCTATTTTCTCCACAGGATGTTTTGTATCATCTCCTGTTTGTACGTCATGCTTATTCCTTGGATCTTCTAAATCTGATAGGAGTGCCACATTTCCTGCCACATGATTTGAACAACCTGAATCTATGTAGAAAACATGCCCATCAGATTTACCTTGTGGCATAGCCATGTTCATGATCAATAATGAATCCTCTTTGTTTGAGTCTTCTGTGTAGTTATTGTAGTCTCTCCTTCCTTTGTAGCCTCCTTGATAGTTTGAATGATTGTAGTTGTTGTAGTTGCCATGGTAGTTGTTGAACCTTCCTCTTGAGTAGCCATAACTTCCTCTATTGTATCCTCTGCCTCTTTGATTCCTGGAATTCCTAAAGCAATTTTCAGTTGTATGATTAGTTAATCCACAAATAGAACATGAGTTGGAGTCTTGGGATCTCCCCCTGCCTTGTCTACCTCCTCTTCCTCTACCTCTGCCATGTCTTCCTCTACCTGCATAGTTAGCTTGATATGTACCTGCTTCATCATCCACTTTCTTTGCCTTTCCTTTGTTATCTTTAGACTTGCTTTTATCCGTGTATAAAGCTGAAGATTGATTACTTTTAGAGCTTTCTCCATTTTTGATAAGCTTTGCCTCTTGAGTAAGTAGTTGTCCAATGAGTGTGTTGAAATCAGGTACATGCATGTCCATGTACAAATCCATAGCTGTGGTGAAGGCTTCCCACTTATCATCTGCCTTCAAGCCATTGATGACCTGCCTTACAATTTGCTCTTCATCTATTACCTCTCCAATGCTTCCCAACTGATCCGCTATGTCCTTGAGCTTTGTGACAAAATCAGTCACATTTTGTTTGGGAGCCTTCTTGAGAGTTGTGAACTCCAGCCATAGTTGATGCTTCCTAGCTTTAGTACTTGAAGAAAAGAAAGCTTCAAGTGCATCCCACACTTCCTGAGATGTCTTACAACTTCTAATGTGAGGCAACAAAAAATCTGAGATAGAGTTGAGGAGATAAGACCTTGCAAGTGCATCCTTGGAGCACCATGTGCTCAATCTTTCTTGCTCTTCTTGTGTTGGTTGACTTTTGTTCCTGAAACTTGGCATAACTTCATCTCCAGCCACATAACTATATAAACTTCTACCTTGGAGATAAGCTTCCATCCTTAATGACCAAGCTGAGTAGTTACCTCTGTCCAATTTGTCAATTGATGAAGGAAATCCATCTGCCATGTTGTCCAACCTTGCTCTCATACCACTATGAAGAGATGGATAGGTATGTGCTTGAAGATGAAGAGGTGTTGCAAAATCCTTGATCTACACCAGCCAAATGAACTCCAGGAGTATATGGTGGGCCCTTTTAGCTTTCCAATGGATGTATTAGACACCCTATGTACCCTGGAAGATCACTCTCAAAAATATAGATCAAAACACATAAGTTGGAGTTAGCTCAAAGGTGAAAACTTGCTATTCTTGGTTCATACACCTGTCCAGTGTTTTACATAATTCTCTGAGCACAGCAGCAATTAGCTCAATTCCTCTTGGGGAAGTCTAGGCAACTTAAAGAGCTAACTTTCAAGAGTAATCCCATAAAAAATAATGAACCACACACTGAGAATGAGTTTTAACAAGTGATGACATCATCCCGATTTTCACGGGCTGCTATAGAAATAGACCAGTGAGCAGAAAAATCACCATAACTCCAAATTTAGAAATCCAATGATTATGAAAATTTGTATGGTTATACTAGACAGTAAGTTGAATCCAACAAGCTTTAAATCACTGAATTTGGATAAGTAACCACTGAGAAATGGCTCTGACAAGATGAGTGAAAAAGTCGGGTACCTGACAGAGAAGTGAAGATGAACAAACCCTGTTGACTTCAAATGAACATAACTGAAGATTGCAACATCCAAATGACATGAAAATTTGTAAGCATATATTAGACTTATAGAGATAACTTTACCAAGTTAAATCACTGAAAATGATGCACCAAGCTCAGAGAAAACATCTCTGCAAGCTGACTGAGAAAACTGAGAGTAATGGCAGTGAGTAGTACACTTCACAAGAACATGGAAAGATGAACTCAAATAATCATGAAAATGAAAGTATATTGCTTGTACAATACAATGACTTACTGATACATATGTGTGCCTTGTAATCACACCTTGATATGGCATAAAGCTCAGCTCTTGGAGGTCTTCACATAGGTCTCACTAACCACGACTAAAACTGCCATCTATTTATAGTTGAGTTTGGGAGGCTAACTTCCCTCAATCACTCTCCAATCAATCAATGATTGATTTGATTCTCTACCTACCACAAATCACGAATTCGTGGCTCCTCTTTCCATTCTTGATCAAGTGGACTCAACCACTTAAGATTCTCTTACTTTTACATTAAGTAAACTCTTCAAAAGTTACAAGAGGTAGTTCACAAGTGAACTTTACATAGTCTTCATTTTAAAGCTTCTTTTATGACTTTGTGGGACTCAAGCCAATACTTAGGCTTGTCATAGACTTGCTCCAACAGTCTAGGCATTACAGGGAAGGCAAGAACTGCTGGTCTAACTGGGGGTATTCCAAGCTGTACTCCTATTGGTGGTCGTGGTCTCACCGGTGGTCGGTATTAATTACCTACTCTAGTGTGGGTCTGATTGTGAGTTTGCACTCCTAGAGTCGTAAATTGCACATGAGTATGGTTTGGAACACTCCGTTGACTAGTTTGTCCAGACATGGTGTGCTCTATCTCTTGTTGGGTTCCAAAGGGGTTCTGAGAGGTGGTTGCCTGCTCTCTCTGAGGGAATACAGGCAAACCCATGTACTTTAGTTGAGCCCTGTCCATGACATCAACCTACCAATATCTTCTCTGATTTTTATCTAGGTATGTTATTCTAGTTTCGTCTTCCGGATCCTTTAGTTCATAAAATGTCATCGGGCTTTCTCCTCTTCCTTGGGCCGGTGAATCTGTTTGAAGCAACAAGTCCATTCCATGGATCAAATAGACTTCCAATAGATAGTCGTCTTGAGGTATCAAGTCCCCTCTCAAGACTCGCGTCACTTGGGACTTGCCTCTAGGAGTTGTCACTAACTCCTCAGGGTTTGGTCTCCTTGAGTTTTCCTATCCCACTAACTCTCCCCTCTCATTGATCAAATTGGGAAATTGAGTCACTATGTATATGTGACCTATCTTGTCCATGTAACCTCCTCCTTCATACTAAACAGCGGGTCTGGGCACAATTGTTGCATCCATTGAAGTCACCATCCTAGCCACAGATCTGTTTAAGCCATCCAGGTAGATGGGAATCTCCTGGGCATTAGTAGAAACATACTGTAAGGAAGTGTGGTACTCTCCCTCCACAGTGGTCATGAAGTTTCTACTTGGAGCGGGTCCCTGCATGTGTTCTGAAGCCATGGGTATCTCCTCCTCTGAGTCACTAGAGGTGTCTGAATAGACCGAGCGGTGACTGACTTGAGCGGCACTTCCAATAGAAGATATGACACTTCTTCGGCTACTTAGCACTCTACCTGACCTCAAGTTCATTCACCCTCCTGAGGCTCTCTAGGTGTCTGAAACTCTCCCTAAGTGGCTCCTCAAATGCCTCAAGTTTTCCCTTCAAAATGCTTCAAATTCTCTGGGTGATACCACTTTAGGCGATACCACCTTAGGCGATACCACTGTCCACGATACGATACCTGAAACCTAGGCGATACGATGCTGTAGCAACAGGCGATACGATACCTCTGTTGGGCATGATACGATACTGGCTATCCTGGCGATACAATACTTCCCGAGTAGACGATACGATACCAAGCCTAGTCACGATACGATACCTATGGGTTCCACGATACGATACCAAAAAATTGGGCGATACGATACTTATGCTCTGGCCGATACGATACCTGGTACTCTCGCGATATGATACCAAAAAACCAGACGATACGATATCACGTTTTGGACGATACGATACCAAAAAAGGGCATGTTATGATATTGGCGTTTTGCACGATACGATACTGCCACTAAGCACGATACGATACTGACCTTCACAGATGAGACGATACCATAGCAGGTGACGATATGATACCAAAATGGTATCGCGATACGACACCGGAATGAGAGACGATACGATACCTGGGTCTCCACGATATGATACTAACTGCTCTGGCGATACGATACCAGAGTAGGGCACAATACGATACTAGCAGTTTATGCGATACGATACCACATAACCGCACGATACGATCTCAATGCAAGTGGCGATACGATACCACCAACTTGCATGATACCATACTACTATGATATCGTGATACTAAACTGATCAAGGCATGATACGATACCAAAAGTGGACCGCGATACGATACCACTTTGGTAATGTGTGATTGCAATACCAACCCGGTGATATGATACCACAAGTGGTATCGTGATACCAAGGCTGGTAATCGGTGATATGATACTTCCGCAAGTATCGTGATACAAGGGAATTTCTGGTATTGCGATACCAAAAACTCAACCGATCGCGATACTCAAGCCAAAATATATCAAAATAAAAAATTTTGGTTTCCCCTTGCTCTTCTCTCAACCCTCTTCACTCCTAGCCCATTGTCTCTTCCAAAGAAGTTCAAAAAACACTCTATCCCTCCTTGCGATACCGGTTGCGCATGTGCTCACATTTCTATGCACTTCTAAAGTGTTTTTGCCAAGGGAATCTTATGGAACCTTACCTCTATGATGTCTTGCTTGCACCTTGAGCTCAATGTCTAGCTTTGATAGCCTAGAAGACATGATACCTCATGCACGATACCGATCGCTGCTCGCCCACGATACTCCTTTTTGAACAGTTGAGAAATGAACTGAATTTTTTAGTTTTTATACTTTTTGGTGACTGAAACTGAACTACACTAATTTGGAAATTTTTTTTGGATTTTTTCTTGGTGATCTCGACTTACTCCTACTTCACTCCTCTTATCCTCTTCTCCTAACCTAACCCTAACTCTCCCTTCTCTCCCTTCCTACTAACCCTAAACCTAGAAACTCAAAACACACACCTCCGGGATGTGAACTAATAAGTGCTAAAGTGGTGGACTACTTGCCACTGAACGAGTTCACTTCTACAAGTACGATTTCATCACACTCGAGCTATAACCATCACAAAGGCACCTTGGCTGAGTGTTCCCCGGCAACGGCGCCAAAAACGTGTGTACTTAAGTCAAGAAGACGTAAGGACTTGTGCCAAAGAGACTAAACCTCATTTGCCACACAAGTGCCTATAGTGGGAAATTGACACACGTGTATTTGTCAATCCGATCAAATGACCTAACCAAGTGTATGAGGACATGTGCACACATGATGGAAAATGAAGTGGTTCAGCTTATATGCATGAGAAAAGACTAATCCACCTCTCAAACTCACTGAAATACTGAAAATGTCTGTCATGATACCACTTACAATAGTTTTCACTAAAAATCGAGGATTTCTCTCAGCTGCGGACTCCGAATATGGCCAATAGCAGGTTCATTTTGAAGCTCTCGACGAGACGCTTCTATTATAGGCAATTTTACTTGATTCTAACAACTGTGCTTCTAGTTATGACCAAAATAGTGAGTGGTGGGAAACACCTACACTCACTCCACAACTCCTACAAGCTCACACACACACTACAGTAGCTCAAAAACAGTGGGGAGGGGTAGACAACAGTCCTACACACACATTCCAAGCATCACACACACATAGAAGATCAAAGAGAAGATGAAAATATGCAAGAAAGAAGCAATTTCGAAAATCAGGAGCTCTCCTTCTTTCCAATGGCAAAAAAGTCTCTTAAAAAAGTCACAAAGTGACTTATATACATGTGCCCTAAATTTGGTCCTTTCACACAAGAGAGCGGCACTTTATTACTAAAAAAGTGAATTTCCTACTAATTTACAAGGAATATATTACAATAAATTGGGGTTATGCATCTAGAGGACTCCTCTAGTGCATTTACATGGCTTGAGGGAATTTTCTAAGACTTTGAAGAAGAAAAATGTGCCCATTAATTTGAAAATTTTGGGGCTCTTCTTTTATGCCTCTTTGCTCTGCAACAGGTTGCTTTGGAGCATATAATGCCTTCTTTAACCTGCACACCTAATTTTCATTGCCTTTTTGCACAAAGCCATGAGGCTGAAAAACATACACTTCTTCATGCAAATCACCATTCAGAAATGCATTTTTAATGTACATTTGATATACATTCCAACCATGATGAGCTGCAAGTGCATCAATGCTACGAACAGTAGTCATTCGGCAAGTGGGAGCAAAGGTCTCATCAAAATCATCCTCTTCCTGAGCATAACACTTTGCAACAAGCCTAGTCTTATACCTATCAATTATTCCATCAGGCTTATGCTTCAGATTGTATACCCACTTAGTGCCAATGGACTTCCTGTCAAGAGGCAAGTCACATAAAAACCACGTACCATTTTTCATGATAGCATCATATTCTGATTGCATAACGACCATCCAATTTTCATAATTTTGTGCTTTTTCAAATGAAACAGGCTCATCTCATCAAAGAGATTAAAAGCAGCCAAAGCATAGCAATCTAATGCAAAAGAGGCTCTATGAGAGCCTTGATATGATAGAGGTGCATCTAATCTACTGTCACACAAAGTTTGCACTAGCCATTTTGGCATAGTTTTTGCCTCCTCGATATCAGCTCTCTCATCAACAAGTGCATCATGTAAATCTGCATGAGAAATGGAATGATCTGCATCATCACCTGAAACTCGTAAAGGTTGAGAAGTTTTCCCATTAGGACTAACACTAAACTATCCACCTATAAAAAGAGGCAACAAAGTATCATACATGTCTTTGGAGATAACATATGTCTCCTTAGTACATGAAAGTAATTTTTAAATAGCATCTTCCAAGAAAGCAACATCATGGCTAACCAAAATGCATTTGGTCTATGGATGATATAGATGATAGCCTTTGCTTCCAGAACTATACACAACAAAAATACATTTCACTACTTTATCATCCAATTTCCTGTGTTGTTGTTCAAGCACTAGTGCATATGCCAAACAACCAAAAACACACAGGTGAGCAATAGATGGCTTGTGACCATTTCAAGCCTCATATGCTATGATAGACTACAATGCTTTAGTGGGACACCTGTTAAGTACATATGCTACACACATAACAACCTCAAGCCAAGGACTATGTGGTAAAGCTTGACTCTTGACCATACACCTCGCCATCTCCGTAACTGAGTTATTCTTCCGTTCAATGACTCCATTCTATTGAGGTGTATATGCCATTGTATATTGATGTTTTATCCCACGTTCAGCCAGAAATGCATTAAAATTAGAAGACATATATTCCCCCCATCGATTAGAACAAATGGTGCCCATTTTACATGCTAAAATCAAAAATTGTTTGAAGCACATAAACAGTTTGGACTTTTCTTTCAATGGATATAACCATGCATGCCTGTAAAAGTCATCGATTAAAGTCACGATGTAGAGATAGTTCCGAAAAGAGGATGTCTGCATAGGACCATAAACATCACTATGGTCAAGCTGCAATTTGTGACTAGCTCGAACTGAACCATCTTTTGGGAATGAGGAATGCTGCATTTTGCACAAAATACAACCTTCACATACATGTTTACGAGGTGCCTCAAGTTTGGGTAGAGAGGACAAGATTTCATATTCTTGCATGTGTAGCAAACTAGCAAAATTCAAATGACCAAAGCGTGCATGCCAAAGCTTTGCATCGGACATAGCTTTAGAATCATGTACTACACATGCGAAATCTTTCATAGATTTTTTATAGTCTATGAGCTTATGCAACCCATGACATAAAATGCCAGAAGCAATAATCATGTCACCATTCGACAGATCATGTACTATACACCTATCATCAATAAATCTCACAACCAAGCCAATCTTGGCTAAAGCTGAAACTCATAATAGATTCTTCTTGATCTGTGGCATAAATAAAGCATCTGACAATGTTAAAGAACTACCATCAGTAGTAGTTAGAATGATCTTACCAACTCCCATGATGGGATAAGAGGAGTTGTTGGTGCATGTGACAATATTCCTTGTAGGGGTAGGCTTGAGTGAAGTGAAGAAACTACACTGCAAGGTAATATGTTTGGTTGCCCGACTATCAAAGTACAAAACATCCGAGTCTACTACAGACATACACTGTTCAGGAGAAGATGGGTCAAAACTACAAATAGTAGTAAATGCCCATTCTTCACTCTACACTAGATATGCAGAATGTGTTTTTGGTGTAGAGGCCTCTGCAACAACCATTCCAACCTCTTTTTTCTTTGCCTCTTTAGCAACCAGTTTTGGTCAACTCTTTATGGCATGATCATTTGCTTTACAATATTTGCAAAACAATTTCTACTTTTCTATTTTCTTCTCGTCTCTATCATCCTTCTTTGATTGTGCAGAATTAGCAGATTTTTACTTACTAGTAGAAGAGCTCAATTTACACTTGCCCTTCTGACTAGCCAGGAAAGCTTGATCTGCAACACATTAGGGAAAAAAATGAACCCTCCATGGGCCTTTTGGATTAAGGAGAGATTAGTGACGGACCAATGAGAGGAGGGTGATGGACACAGTCTATAGCCTATAAATCACTAGGTTGAAGGGGGATGAGGGGACATGATTCCCTTATGTTCAGGTTTTGCCTCTAAAGAGAGCAAAGAATCTCGTAACTTACTTGGGCCCAAAAATTCAAAATTTTTAGAAAGTTATAAAACTCATCATAACACCATTTAATGGTCCCCCAACCACTTTTTAGGATCAAAAGTGCTATTTTTGAGTCCTAAATCAAAATCCGTGCATGAATTGACCTGAAAAAAGTGACTTTTTTAAAAAGAACTCAAAATACAACTTTCTCCCTCCAAAACCTCACATTTTCATACCCAAGTTCCAAAAAGTAATCTCTTTCACTACTTTCTCTCCCTAGCACACCATTGCAGCTCCTTTGTCTCCATTTCTTTCTCTGTGCATCTTCTTCTTTGAATTCCTACTGTCACTTTCATAGCTTGAACTCCAATGGAGAAACCTAAATCTCATAGATGTCCAAAAGATGAGGTTATCATGATAAAATGTCACAATATCAAGGCTATAGAAGGAATTTGGTTAGGACATGAGTTCTGCAAAGGTGCGTGGGTGTACATGCAACCCTCTGGTGTTGGTCCTCACCATGTAAGAGATCATGGAAACTTGGATCTTCATTAGAAAGGGAAGTTATTAGGCTTCAAAAAGCTCAAAAATGGTGAAGTTGTTTCCATTCTACAACATGTTTTCACAATGTCAAGCACAAAATTGGAAAACTCAAAGAAAATGAGATATCCTATCAATTCTAAGTATTACTCATTGATGTTTGTCCAAATTTCATAATATACCTAGCTAAGTTGTGTAGTCTTTTGTTGTAGACATATTCGTCTTACCTTGGTGGAAGAACAACCACTTCATAGTCATACATGTACTTTTCAAGCATTGCATGCAGATGTTGGGTCGATAGTCTTTCCACAAGCCCGTTCTGCTCAGTTGTTACGTGAGAGAGTTTTCTTTTACACACATACATATGTTGTACCCTCTTCATCAAATGATTTTGGCAGGTTAGAGATGATTAAGGTAGATTCTTTTTAAAGCTCGAGTGGCTGCAACCTGATATATGGATATTAACATCTTTGAAGCAAAAGATGGTGATGGATATACACAACTCTTTGAAATTTACAAGAGTTTTAAGATCTATAGGATTACATTTCTGTTCATTGTTTTGTACATTTATTTAAGATATTCACAATTCTAGAGACTTCAACAATGTTCATGTTAAAAGATATCACGTATGAGGAGATAGAGGGTTTACTAGGTGAAAATCGGGGACTTGTAGAAGGATGCACCAAAGGGGATATATACCTTTGTAAAATTGGTGCAACAGGCATAGGATTTCGATACTTGAAACATCGTACTTCATTGTATGTTGGATGTGTAAACTCGGTGAATGGATACCATTACAAAGTTCTGAGGGTTTTTTAATTTCAGTTGAAATTAAGATAAATCCACCCAACAACAAAATGGAAGTTATTTCAGTAAATCATCATTGGACTCTTACCAACACGAGAGAACATCTAGTAATAATGGGATTTGAGGATCTGGATCAACCAAAGTTTATAATACAAAGGCATAAGGTAAATAGCATATGATATTTTTTTCTTTTGTTTATACAAATTCTTATACTCAAATATGCTATTTTAAAGTTTTCTATTTGTCTGCAGATTGGTAAGAGGTTGGAGGATAAAATTAAAGTCCTTCATGAATGGAGTGTGGATGGAACTCAACTTTCATTGTCATAGCTCAAGAACTATTTGAGTGCTAGAGTGTACACACAACCTATGTTCCATTTATAATCCTTCATCTGCTACAATGTATTTAACATGCAAGACATGTAGCATATGAAATTTTTTGATCTCAATATGATGTAAAATTTGCCAAATCTTTGATTTTTCAAATGGTAATTTATTATAATTTTAAAGTTTTGAGAATTTATTTTTTCTATTTTGTAGATGTGGTGTATCTTATTCTAGTTAATGATTCTGTTCAATCTTTTTTATGCGCCAAAGTTTTTTTTTTAGAGTTCTTTGCATGACTGTTTTATTTGAAGGTATCAGTTTGGTTTTAAAATGGGTCCCAATCACTTTAAAATTTTGAAACTACTATAAAAGCAACACTTATTCTCTCATTTCTCACTTTGCAACCAAGAAGAGCTAGAAGCACTCGTAAAGCATGCACACAAGCTAGTATCACGTGTAATGGCTGCCTCAACCTCCAGTATCCTACAACCCAAACGTCCTCGTGAACTCTTCAATGAGTTCTTGGAATCAACTGAGCTCAAAGGTCAAAAACACTTGTATGACCTACTGTCTAGAGTCCGTGATCTAGACAAAACAATTCAACTGAACTCTCATGTGCTTGAGGAAATCATAGAGTTCCTTGAGTACTACATCTTGCATTACTCTATAGAAATACCAACTTATGAGGGTAAATGTGTCCCTTGTGACCTTTTACTCTACCTACACAAAGGCGATGAAGCCTTCATGAAGCGCCTTAAGCGTTTCATGGAAATTGCTGAAAATGCAAGGCACTTATTACATGACTCTGTGCCATTAGTAAAGAAACTTAACAAAAAGAAGAGGATGGGTACAATGTACCTTCCTACATTGCAATAACACATTTTATCATCAATGAGGAGCCCGAACCTACACCTATTGAACTCCCCAACCTTGTCACTGAGGGTTTTGTTAAGGAGAAGAATGAGCCTCAACTAGAGGCCATAGATTTTGCCAAAGAAATCATTACAATCCACCAAGAATTTATCCTCAACTAGGTGAGCAATCAAGCATGGAAGAGGCCCCCCCTTCAAATCTTAACCCCTCTGAGCCCACATTACCAGAGGTGGAACTTGAATATCTCTCCATAATCGTTGTGGATGGAGAGGAATTTATTTTTCTTCATGACATTTAGAAGGCATTCCTTCTACGTTTATACAAATGCTTGAGTATTTTCTCCACAATGTCACATGTTCTGCTTGACAACACATCTAACATACTTGAAAAGAAGGCAATCCCACTTGGGGATTCTGTGGCAGACACCATAGCAATGGTGTGTGCTGATATCTTAAAAGATGACAACAATTATACTATAGAGGAGGAGTTTAGCGCAACACGGGAGAGGATAATGAAGCAAAAAATTCCTAAATCCCCCGTAGTAGAGGAGAGTGGCATGGCCCACTCTAACATTGATCTTGATGCGCCTGGAACAGAGGAGGAAGAAGACAAGCTTCATGATGTAAGTGTTAATTAAATTAAATAAATGGATAATTTAAGTTAACAAAGTAAGAGCTTGAATTCTCATTTTTTTCTTAATAGGAAGCAATTAAGCTAGACAAGTTCGCAGCAATATTTGGTGGGGATCGAGCTTCTCATGGGAGTGGTTCATCCTTGGCAAACTATGTCAGAAAGTTGCCAAAGGATGATTTTGTTATCATACATAAAGCCTACAGTCTGGATGGGCACTTCATGACTTGGTGCTTGAAGGCCCTTAACAAAATTTTGTGTCTATGTACAATTACCCATGGCACTAATTGTGTCATTTTGGTTAGGAAATCCTTAGTTGTAACCACATTAGGACTTAATTTTAGAGGAAAAGTACTAGGGAAAATAGGTATCGCCATGGGTCTGGGAATGCAAGACCCCCATGTAATATCAAGATCTGTATTGACTTACCAACTACCTCAATCTCTCCAAAGGAGAAAGAAAGTTGTAGAGAGATTGAAGGCAGCTGAGAAATGATGCAATTGTTTGGATAATCCAAGCTTTAATTTTTCTTGTTTTGTCTAGTCTTGTGTATGAAATGTGCTTCATAAATTGAACCTACTATTGTCTCCACAAATTGTATGTAATTGTCTCCATAAATTGTCTCCACAATAGGTATCATAAAATGCATAAAAAAGGCCAAAAAAGCTCCAGCCACAGAAATGGGGGAATTAGCCCTGCAAAAATCTTACAGGGTTGATTCCCGTGTTTCTGTGGTTGGGGCTTTTTTGGCCTTTTTTATTGTTTATAGGGCCTCCAATGTGTATGATAGTATGATATTGTTCAATTTCTCTTGGTAATGGGTGGCATCAAGTTTACATTGAAGTCAAAGCAAGCCAAAGATTACTTGTGGTGCATAGCCTTTGTATTGTACACACCTAACATCTCATCTATACATATTATGCATACACAAGGCCATAAAATGCAAAAAAAAAACCCTAGCCACAGAAACACGGGATTTAGTCCTGCAAAAAAATTGTAGGGCTGAATCTCACATTTCTGTGGCTGAGGTTTTTTTGCATGAAAATGACATGTTGGGCAATATTAGGTACAACATGTACATATCTACTAAGAGAACAGTAGGCAAATGCATGCATGTTCAACTCATTCCATATATAACTGACTGAAAGAAAATTTATTTGCATACACTTATGGTGGGGAGTCAAACATAGAGAGTGAGAGAGAGAGAGAGAAAAAAAAGACACAATGAATATAGGTAAAAACAAATTTTTCTATTATTCATTGTATTACATCGCAAAGTAGGCCTATCAAAGGGTACAATATACACATGTCATGGGTTATTTCCTCTAATTCTTCTTGCTAGCTGAATGTCCTTGGGTTGTATGGTTACTCTCTTGGCATGGATGGCACAAAGGTTAGAGTCCTAGAGCATGGAGATGAGGTAGCACTCAGCTACCTCATGAAGCGCTTCAAGTGCTATCCCTTGTATTCGTAGACATGCACAGTAGGTTTGTAGTTCTTTTACTACCCTTGCTCAACGGAGTAGCTCAACGGACTTTTGGTAGTGTCGTATCTCTGCGAAAGCCCTGTAGTGCCTCCTTTGTTGGGCATTGTGTCCCTAGATGAGGGCTAAGAAAGAACACGTGATCTTTCCTTGTAGTTTTCTTGGTGCGTGCCATTCTCTCGAGTTGCAAAAAGTGTGAAATGAAGTGAGTTCTCTCTGTTGGAAGCCAATGTCCTCATTGGTCCAACAAACAGCTTCATAAGAGGCTTTCTCCATATTCTTCTAGGCGGGCGCAACATCCATATAGAAGAATCTTTCTAGGCTCATGTACAAGTGACGACGGGCGCTCATGTGGTCTAGCCCATACGTTCTAAAACGTTCTCCATCCACCAGGGTTCGAATTCCGTACGCGATAGCAGCAAAGAGTTCTTTTAGAGAATCATTGAACTTTGCTTTTAGGAGACGCACACGCACGGACTACGGAAGAGCTTTCTTTTTCGTAAGCGATCAATCACGATCGTTGTGCTTTCTTTTAGCTTTTCATGAGTACTCAACAACTATATAAACAAGGCCTTGGCTCCTTGTATAATCACTCACTCAAAGATCTAGAGCTTGGAGATCTTCTTGAAGATAGAGTGTTCTCACACTCTTGAAGGAGGTGAAGTTGTGGTGAAGGAGAGGCTACTCTCATTGCAGCAAGAAGTCTTCTACGAGGTGGTTGTAACTATCTTTTGTGAGTTAACCTTGTGGTTGATTTACAATTTCGTTACACTATTTTGTTAGCTTTGTTGCTTCATTCTCTTCACACACACTTAGATTATTTCGACATAATCTAAATTTTGTATCATCATCTTCTTATTCTTCCATTAGTGAGTGCACCACTTTATATGGTTGAGTAGTACTCCCATGTTGTAATTTGGACATCTATTATTTTTAGTGAAGTAAGCATCCAGCTTACGTTCCCTATCCTTGTCTCAAGATCTCTTTCTTTCTCTATCTCACTTATCATCTTGTCAATTAAGTTGTGTATGCTCAAGAGGTTTTAGTATTGGAACGATCCTGGGGCCCCAAATTCCAACACTTGGTATCAGAGCTACATAATTGACATACACACTTAAGATAAGATGAGTGAGATTAGAATTGAGATTGAAGACAAGTTGGATGGATCTTCTAATTATCCCATGTGGAGTTTCATGATGATGAACTTGTTAGTGACAAAGGATTTATGGAGTATCGTCAATGGATCCTTAACAAGACCAAGACGAGAAGGCGAAGAAGGATCTACAGAAGCTTCAACAGGTACTGGAATTGCTATTACAGAACCAACAGAAGAAGAGGTAACCACTTCGACATCCAGAGTCACTGCTAGGTCTTTACCTAGAGTTCCTCCTACTGAAGATCAGGCAAGATGGGATGCTAGAGATGCTTTAGCACTTTCATTCATAGCAATGAGCGTCAAAAAGCATATTCTACCACAGATCAGATCTTGCAGAAGTTCTAGTCAAGCTTGGTTAAAGCTTGAGAATCTTTTTCAGAGCAGAATTCCTGCTAGAAAAGCTCACTTGAGGAGACAACTAGCAAATACAAGGATGAAAGCTGGTGAGTCAATTCAAACCCACATTACGAGACTCGTTGACTTGAGAGATCAACTTCTAAATGTAGGAGTTGAGATATCAGATGAAGAAATGGTAAATATGCTGATTAATTCACTTCCTATTTCATATCAATCTTTCATAACCACTCTTACCCTTACCACAAGAGATAGAGAGGTTACATTTGAAGAATTAGAGTTCTTACTGATTCAAGATGAAGATCAGTTGAAGGGAATGGAAGAGAACGAAGAAGCACTTTCATCTTCATCAAAGGGTAAGAAGAAGAAGGATAAGAAGAAGGAACAAAAATCCAAGAAGGAAAGTAGGTCCCTCTCACCTTCTACTTCAGATTCTGTATCTACGACATCTAAAGAGAATTCTTCTAAGAAGAAGGTAAAAATATGTTCTTTTTGCAAGAAACGTGGACATATTCAGTCAGAATGTTATAAAAGGATTGTAGCAGAAAAGAAAAAGGCATCAGGTAATGTTGCAGAAGATGATAAAAAAGGGAAATCTCAAGGTGATTCTTATGCCTGTATCACTATTGAGGAAGTAGCTTTTGATCAAGCAGCTTTACAAGTTCTTTCAGCAAGTCCTTGGATATTCGACTCAGGTGCTACAAAGCATATGACAGGTTGTAGAGATGTATTTTCTTCTCTTTCCTATTCTTCAGGTAGAAGAGTTACTATTGCAGATGGCAATGATTTGGATGTTGTGGGAATAGGTACAGTAACCCTAAAGTCAAGAGAAGGTGGTAATTTTCAAATTTCAGATGTCCTTTATGTACCTGAAATGAAGATAAATCTGTTATCTATATCTGCATTTTTAAGTGATGGTTTTAAAGTTGTATTTGAGAAAGATCTTTGTAAGGTCTTATCACATAAAGAAGACAAGTGTCTTTTACAAGGTAAGCATAAAGGAGGGGTCTTTGTTTTGTCAAAAAACAGTCAGGCATATGCAGTCAAATCTTCGTCACCGGTGGAAGATATGAAGCTATGGCATGAAAGATTTGGACATATCAGTTTTGGAGCTCTCAAGAATATCAAAGATAGAGGTATGGTTGAGAGTTTACCCTCATTCAAGCTACCTGATGATTCAGATATATGTGAAGGTTGTCTTGAAGGTAAGATGCATAAACTACCTTTCAAGAAACATGGTCATATAACAGCTACCAGGAAATTGCAGATTATTCATTCAGATGTGAATGGACCTATGAGAGCAGACTCTATTCAGGGTTTCAGGTATTTTGTCCTATTTGTGGATGATTTTACAAGATACTCATGGATCTATGGTCTTAAGTCGAAGTCAGAAGTCTTTCCTATGTTCAAGAAGTTTGTAGCTACGGTTGAAAATGAAAGTCACGAAACTGTCCAGATTCTAAGAAGTGATAGAGGTGGAGAATACTTGTCAAATGAGTTCCAGACATTTCTCGATGAGAAAGGTATTACTCGACACCTTACTATTGCTTATACTCCTCAGCAAAATGGTGTTGCAGAAAGAAATAATAGAGTGCTTGTTGAAATGATGCGGAGCATGATGGCGTCCAAGAGGCTTTCACCAAAATTCTGGTTTGATGTAGTACATACAACTAATCACATTTTAAACAGGTCATCTACAAAAGCTTTAAAGGTAATCACACCGTATGAAGCTTATTATGGTAGAAAACCTAATGTGAGTTACTTCAGAGTGTTTGGATCACTTTCTTATGTACATGTTGAGAAAAAGGACCGAGGCAAACTAGATGTAAAGGCAAAGAAAGCTGTTTTTATTGGATATCCTGTTGAAAGCAAAGGATACAGGTTTTATGTTCCAGAAACAGGTGAAGTTATTCTTTCACGTAATGCTTATATTGCTGAAGATAAGGTTTATGATAAAGAAGCAGAAATTCCGGAGTTCATTAGTGAAAATGACTATGGAATTTTTAGAAAGATTCTGGATATACATGTTCAGCCATATCAGGAGGGAGTTAAACCTCAAATTCCTAGTATTCAAGAAAAAATTGAAGAAAGAGGAATTTCACAACCATCTACAAAGTCAGTTCCACAAGAGACTTTGATTCCAGAAATGGAAGAAGTTAAAGTTCCAGAAAGTCCTAGTACCTCAACAGGACAAGTTCCAGAACCTGTGGAAGCTGAAAGTTTAGAAAGAGTTTCACCACTATTCAAGGATACACCTACGTGGTTATATCAGACTTGGAAAGATAGTGGTATAAAGACTTTTACTGGAAGAACAAGGAGTCAGACTAGACAACAACAACAAGATCATGTAAGAACAAGAAGTCAAACTAGACAGCAAAAAGATCATGTAAGTTTTGCTGAAGACTTCGAGATTCATGATATTTTGGCACTTACGACTGTTGAAGATGAACCTGCGTGTGTTAAAGATGCACTTAAAATTCCTATTTGGAGAAAAGCTATGCAAGAAGAGATTGATTCTATTCATAAGAATCAAACTTGGCAGCTATGTGAGTTACCAGAAGGAAAGAAGGCTATGTGTAAAATGGATCTTCAAAATCAAAAGGAAAGCAGATGGTACTATTGATAGATACAAGGCTAGGTTGGTTGTCAAAGGATATGCACAACAAAAAGGTATTGATTATGATGAGACATTTGCTCCTACATCTAGGATGACTATTATTAGGTCAGTACTTGCTCTAGCAGCACATTTTGGTTGGCATATATATCAGCTTGACATTAAGACTGCTTTTCTAAATGGTGATTTACACGAAGATGTGTATATTCAGCAGCCAAAAGGTTTTGAAGAGACAGGTAAAGAACGCTTAGTGTGTAAGCTTATAAAAGCTTTGTATGGTTTAAAACAGACACCTAGAGCATGGTATGAAAAGATAATTACATATCTTTTATCCATTGGTTTCCATAACTCAGATGCAGCTCCAACTCTTTATGTCAAAGCTGAAACAGGTATGATGATTATAGCAATCATTTATGTGGATGATATTATAGTCACAGGTCCCAGAGATGAAGATTTGCAGATGTTCAAAGAAGAATTGAAGCAAACATTTGATGTGAATGATTTAGGCATTCTACATTATTATCTTGGGATTCAGTTTCTGTTTTGAGATGAGTGTATCTACATGACACAACAGAAGTACATTGAGAAACTTTTGGAAAGGTTTCAGATGGGTAATTCTAAACCTATGCAAACACCTATGGATCAGAACATATCTTTACAAATGGTAGCAGATGCAGAGCCATTTGATGCTACTCTATATAGTCAAGCAGTTGGTTGCTTGATTTATCTTTGTAATACACGTCCTGATATACAGTTTGCAGTTTCTCAAGTATCAAGGTTCATGCAGAATCCGACAGTGATACATTGGAAAGCAGTAAAGCGGATCTTTCGTTATTTGAAGGGAACTTCAAATTATGCTATGGTATTTTCGAAATCTACACATTTGTTACTAAAAGGATTTTCAGATTCTGATTGGGCAGGTGATAGAGACACAAGAAGAAGTACTAGTGGATTTTGTTTTTATCTTGGAGATTGTCTTATCTCATGGTTTTCAAAAAGACAACCCACTATTGCCACTTCATCGTGTGAAGCTGAATATTGTGCAACATTTACAACTACTCTAGAGTCAGTATGGTTGCAGAAGATTTTCAGTTATCTTGATGTAAGAGTACATCAACCCATTCAGATATTTTCAGATAGCCAGAGTGCTATAGCTATAGCTAAAAATCCAGTGCATCATGCAAGGACAAAGCATATAGAGGTACACTACCACTATATTCGAGAGCAAATAGCTAAGAAGCACATTGAGCTAGTTTATGTTCCTTCCAGTGAGAATGTTGCAGATATATTTACCAAAGCATTGACTAGAGATAGTCATGAGAAGATTTGCAGGTTACTGAATCTTGTACCAATATGACATTGAAGGAGGGATTGTTGGAAGTCAATGTCCTCATTGGTCCAACAAACAGCTTCATAAGAAGCTTTCTCCATATTCTTCTAGGTGGGCACAACATCCATATAGAAGAGTCTTTCTAGACTCATGTACAAGTGACGACGGGCGCTCATGTGGTCTAGCCCATACGTTCTAAAACGTTCTCCATCCACCAGGGTTCGAATCCCGTACGCGACAGCAGCGAAGAGTTCTTTTCGAGAATCATTGAACTTTGCTTTTAGGAGACGCACACGCACGGACTACGGAAGAGCTTTCTTTTTCGTAAGCGATCAATCACGATCGTTGTGCTTTCTTTTAGCTTTTCATGAGTACTCAACAACTATATAAACAAGGCCTTGGCTCCTTGTATAATCACTCACTCAAAGATCTAGAGCTTGGAGATCTTCTTGAAGATAGAGTGTTCTCACACTCTTGAAGGAGGTGAAGTTGTGGTGAAGGAGAGGCTACTCTCATTGCAGCAGGAAGTCTTCTACGAGGTGGTTGTAACTATCTTTTGTGAGTTAACCTTGTGGTTGATTTACAATTTTGTTACACTATTTTGTTAGCTTCGTTGCTTCATTCTCTTCACACACACTTAGATTATTTCGACATAATCTAAATTTTGTATCATCATCTTCTTATTCTTCCATTAGTGAGTGCACCACTTTATATGGTTGAGTAGTACTCCCATGTTGTAATTTGGACATCTATTATTTTTAGTGAAGTAAGCATCCAGCTTACGTTCCCTATCCTTGTCTCAAGATCTCTTTCTTTCTCTATCTCACTTATCATCTTGTCAATTAAGTTGTGTATGCTCAAGAGGTTTTAGTATTGGAACGATCCTGGGGCCCCAAATTCCAACACTCTCTATTTATAGAGTTTTCTTAAAAACTATTTTTTCACACTAGAATAGACAAAACCTGTTTAAAACCATACAGAATATTATAATATAAATAATAACACATTGAAACCAAGATTACAATAATCATAGGTTTTACCACATAATGGGAAATAATGAATTCACTTTACTTCCAAGCTGAGCCTTCTCCTTGTCTCCTAGCACGTCATTGAGCATGATGAAGAGGTCCTAATGATGACTTCCATTTCTCACTGGCAATGTTATGTTGCATCGTTCTCGCAAGTTTTGCCAATTTTGAATCCCTAGGTCGTTCCACAAAAAACTTTCTCGAGAATGTAGTGCGATAAAACCAATTAAACATCTCCTCCATGTAGTTTGATTGCATTGGACCACCACCATGTCATGCGTTTTTGAAGTAGACACCCCTCGCTTTGTAGTGTGACTTTTCCATTCCTTGGGTACTGAAAATCTCTAATGACCCATATCGATGCATGAAATAAGCTCCATGTGCAAATAAAATATGCTTAAAATTGTTAAGTACAGTGGAAAAAGGTAAGTGCAATGAACACTTGTAGAAGACGATTACACTTACAATGTAGTGTGTTATATTGCTCTCTCCCCAAGATTGAATGACACACTTGGTGAACTCCACTAATGTTTCTTGAAACAATTAATGTTGAATAGCACTATACCTAGCCAGACCCATTCAGCCTACCAACTTATCAAAGCTTGACCAAACCTTCTTTCTCTTATTACAAAGATCAACTTGAGAGTCATTGTCTGTTGTGATCATGCATAGGTCTTTCCACAGCTCATAATGTTCATTATTTTGAGTGCTAGTACCTCTTTTAAAAAAATGTCTTGCTTTTTCCATGTCATTGACACTTGTTGCAAACTATCTTGAGATTCTCCAACTTTCTTAACAACTATGGTTACGTTTCCACCATGAAAACCAATTAAATTAAGAAGTTCCTCCAATTTCTTTATAGCTTGAATATATTTATCAATTGGCTTCATGGCAAATGCATATTCTATATGGAGCTTCAATAGTCTATCGAAAATTCTCATGAAGACATGCAAGGTGCAAAAGTAAAGGGATTCCAATCCTTATCTCACATGTCATGATCAGGTGTACCTAACATGGGACACCTCATTAAAGGTATATCCCATTCAGTAGATGGAGATGCATCTGTGTCATCAACTAAATCATCTATGTTGTTTTGTTTTCTCTTTATTCGTTTATAACCTCGTGTGCAATATGGACAAGGATAGAGAGTAGATGCATCTTGTTTGTACCCTAACATGCATTTGATAGTCTTTAAGTCTCCACCTAAGTGCCACGCTACTTCAAAATCACCTAGGCCTTCTATAGTGATTCTGGCACCATGAATTTGAGAAGTTATCACCTCTGTGATCCATGGGGTCCTACTGAAAAATCCATGTAAGAACATCATTGGATTTTGTTGGGGGATTCTTAGACAAGAAGGGATTTGAGTGTTTGTAGGAGAAAAGGGGAAGACCATAAGAGAAAATACACACCGGAAGCCTTTGTCGATTGATTACAGTAAGACAAATACAAGGTTGAAGCACAATACAACCAATGCTTCTGTGCAAAATCCCACAGAGTGCTCAATTACAATATCCCAAATACCCAAGGGACTTGTTGCTGCTGGCCTCCTCTGTACCAAACCTCCGCCTTCTACAAGCCTGCTCTTGTGCACACCTTGCACCAAGCTTCCACTAAGGGGAGGGATGGATACCTTCTGTCGGCGTGCACACACTTCAGTAAGACCTTGGGATCCTTGGGGGATAAGCTTAGCACTCCTCTGCACACTTCCTTGGTCACTCTTCATGCATACCTTGCACTTCACTACTCTGCATCGCACACTGTGTGTCTCTTCCACTTCTCTCTCTTGCTCCACCTAGACTATGCTCACACTTGCTTACACTTAGGATCGTCCAAGAATGGTCCTTGCCTTGATTTTAGTGTGTCGATTCACGTATGCTCCTAACTGCAAGAGTATCTTGGTGCTCACTTTGATGTCCCAAGATTGTCTTCACAAGTGGCAGCCAATGACTCCCTGTTTTGTCCTGTGGTGACTTTAGACTAAAACCAGAAATTTTAATTGGGGAGCCATACTTTCACTTCTGCGTACGCTGTCGCTTCACATACCTTCACATTTTCCTTTTAACTCTTCACTTTTGCACATAAGAGAAGGTTCACCTGAACCTTCCAAAACACTTTAAAAACACTTTGAACCTTAGGGAAATATGAGAAAATACCTCTGCAACCTGCAACCCACTTTCTCCAATTTTACCCTTTGTGGACAATTAATTGTGCACTACCTGTGCACTTTGACACCTGCACCTTAGCACTTTGACTTTGCACCAGCTGACTTTGACCTTGACCTTGTTGACTTTGACCAGTTTGACTTTGACCAATATGACTTGTATGGGCTCAACAATTGCCCACCACCTAATGTGCCCTCCGTCTCGGAGAGCTACTGCCAGAACTCTGAGTATATAGGATACCATGATTATTGTGAAGAGATGGATAAGTATGTGTTTGAAGATGAAGAGGTGTTGCAAAATCCTTGATCTACACCAGCCAAATGAACTCCAGGAGTATATGGTGGGCCCTTTTAGCTTGCCAATGGATGTATTAGACACCCTATGTACCTTGGAAGATCACTCTCAAAAAGATAGATCAAAACAGATAAGTTGGAGTTAGCTCAGAGGTGAAAACTTGCTATTCTTGGTTCATACACCTGTCCAGTGTTTTACATAATTCTCTGAGCACAGTAGCAATTAGCTTAATTCCTCTTGGGGAAGTCTAGTTAGCTTAAAGAGCTAACTTTCAAGAGTAATCTCATCAAAAATAACAAAGCACACACTGAGAATGAGTTTTAACAAGTGATGACATCATCCCGATTTTCACGGGCTGCTATAGAAATAGACGAGTGAGCAAAAAACCACCATAACTCAAAATGTAGAAATCCAATGATTATGAAAATTTGTATGGTTATACTAGACAGTAAGTTAAATCCAACAAGCTTTAAAGCACTGAATTTGGATAAGTAACCACTGAGAAACACCTCTGACAAGATGAGTGAAAAAGTCAGGTACCTGACAGAGAAGTGAAGATGAACAGACCCTGTTGACTTCAAATGAACATAACTGAAGATTGCAACATCCAAATGACATGAAAATTTGTGAGCATATAGTAGACTTATAGAGCTAACTTTACCAAGTTAAATAGCTGAAAATGATGCACCAAGCTCAGAGAAAACATCTCTGCAAGGTGACTGAGAAAACTGAGAGTAATGGTAGTGAGTAGTACACTTCACAAGAACATGGAAAGATGAAACCAAATAATCATGAAAATGAAAGTATATTTCTTGTACAATACAATGACTTACTGATACATATGTGTGCCTTGTAATCACACCTTGATATGGCATAAAGCTCAGCTCTTGGAGGTCTTCACATAGGTCTCTCTAACCACGACTAAAACTGCCATCTATTTATAGTTGAGTTTGGGAGGCTAACTTCCCTCAATCACTCTCCAATCAATCAATGATTGATTTGATTCTCTACCTACCACAAATCACGAATTCGTGGCTCCTCTTTCCTTTCTTGATCAAGTGGACTCAACCACTTAAGATTCTCTTACTTTTACATTAAGTAAACTCTTCAAAAGTTACAAGAGGTAGTTCACAAGTGAACTTTACATAGTCTTCTTTTTAAAGCTTCTTCTAAGACTTTGTGAGACTCAAGCCAATACTTAGGCTTGTCATAGACTTGCTCCAACAATTATGAAGCTATAAAATTGTGAAGAGGACACCTGAGCCGCAACCAATTCCACCAAAAGAAGGATAGAACAAGCACCAGAGAAGAACTAAAAGTTGGATTTGGCCATGGAAAAGCAAAAGGGGGCAATGGGAGGATAGAAAGGAGTTGGAGGGGAGGGGTGAGGGGCGGAGATGGATAGTACAGGGAGGGGTAAGGATATTGCTGGGCAGAAGGAAAAGGGGAGGGTGAGGGATGAGGATTATGGGGTCTTTAGGGTGCCAAAATGATCAAACAATAGAGCTACAGAGGGGGAAGATGGGAAAATGTGCAACATATGTTGAAATGAGATGAAAATAGACAATTTGGACCATGTGTATAAATAAAAACAATAGATAAATGTGCTCAAAACTTGAGGGTTTTGACCAAAACTCAGAGAAAATGGAGGAATTTGAAAAAAAAAAAACCAAAAACTAAGGCCAAAGGTGCCAAAAAACATGAAAATGACTCCAAATTTGAAAAAAATGGCCATCCGAGGCACGATCCAGAGCCGAAGGTTTGAATCATGAAAAAATAATAAAAAAATGTAATTTTATATATACATTAAAAGATAAAAAATAAAAATAAAAGACAACGACTCTCTTTTTTTTTTGTATATTCAAACACGGTTGCAAGGCAAAATAAAAAGAAAGTAAAATTAAAAAATATATAATAATAAAAAATAAAATAATAGAAAAAAAATAAAAAAAATAAAAAAATACAAAAGAAAATGATAAAAATATAAAATAAATAAAAAGAAAATAAATAAATTAAAAAAAAGGGGAGGGGATGTGTCAGAACGGGGGGTAGGGCGGGGGGGGGGGGATTTTTTTTTTTATACTGCTTAAATCCGAAAACTTCAGGGGGGCCGTTTTTTTTTGAGAAAAATAATTAAAAAAAACTGAAAAATACATAAGAAATCCAAAAGAAATGCTAGAAAAATCCAAAAAATCTTCAAAAAAAATCTCAGAGATTTTCCTACAGGCCTAAGCTAGTTTTTTGCACTCAAACCCACATAGAGCTTCCTTTATTCCTCAAATTTGGCAAGAAAATGATACCAAAAAAGGATAAAAAATGCTAGAAAAATGCTAAAAATGCTAGAAAAAATCCCAAAAATTGTACTTTGGCAGAGGGTGTGAAATGCCTTCTAGGTTTGCTAAAAAATCAAGGAGGAAGCATGAACTGGATAAAGAAAACTACTAAAACTTAAGCAAAAATGATGGGAAAAGACTATGTACAACCTGGACAAATTTTGCAGGTTCCAGGTGATCCATAAATCTTCACATTTGTTGATGATAGGCCTTGAGCCTTGTATTGTTGACTCAGAGAAAATCATCCATAATCTCCAATTGTATTGCACTTCATTGGTTTTGTCTTCTTGTTGGGCCCACTGGTCATTTGATAAGGGTACCCTAAATCCTTCAGTAAAATATTGTCTCCTCCATACTGCAACTTTTGTATCTTTGTGTCAGCAACTTCATAGCTTAATCTACAAAATTTCATTTTCACTATTCTAGCTTCTTCATCAAATGGAACCCTCTGTTTCCAAAGGCTTGCAGGTACTTCTTCCACATTCTTGTAAAGTCTTGCACTTGCTATCATAAAAATTGACATAACAGATGATATCCATACCAGTAACCATAAAAAAGTGGTCATTGACATATGATGTGAAGTATCTTCATCACTGTTGCACTTAAGGGTTCTTCTTATCTCCTCTCTTCTATGGCCTTTGACTGAGACTTTTTTACTCGAATCAGTATCCTGAGTGATTTCCTCTTTTTCTTCATATGCTTCTTCTCTGCTTGAGTTTGGAAAAATTCCATAGCAGGAAGATTGGTCTTCTGCATGGAGCCAAGCCAACATGTTTTCATCTCCATATAAATCTGCTCCTTCAAATAGGTCTGCTTCTGGGTTGTCCAACAATTCTTCTTCCATACAAATACCAATTGTCTGCATCATGCTAGTATTTCTCTGATTGTCTGGGCCTTCTTCTAAAATTATCTGTTGCAACTCTTTTCCCTCTTGCTTTACCCACATTGTGTCCTTGCCCCAGTCATGCAACACATTGGCATGCCTTAACCAAGGTCTCCCAATTAACAGGGGGAAGCTTCCTTCTACCTGTGGCAGCCTTAAAACAACAAAGTCCAAGTTAAAGATGGTACCTTGTATCTTGACTGGAACTCAAGGGACCACTCCCATAGGCCTTACTATGCTTTGGTATGCCATTGTTACAGTGAAGTCAGCAGGTCTTGAAGGGCATAGCCCAATCTTTTTCATGGTATATTCAAGCATCAAGTTAATGCCAGAACCACCATCCACAATAACTCCTTGAAACTCATGACCTTTAATAGAGACTGTTAGCCGAGGGCTCTTGTAATCTGTGAGGGGTGCTTCCCCTAAACTTTTATCTTTATGCATAATAGCACCCTTTGCCACTAAGCTTGTTGTGGAAGTTTCATCAATTATCCGCAAGAGTTTTGACCTGAACTTCCCATCCATCTTTATTAAATAAAAAATACTAACCTCCTTTTTCATGGACTTGAGTAGTCTGGAAGCTTCTGATTCCTTAAGAGCCTGGGCTCCATTTGACTTATCAAACTCCTCATGAGCCCTGTTGAATGCATGTCCAATGGCATCACTGGTACCTATGAATTTTTTTTTTGGCCTTGTATCTGCACATGTGGTGGCTTTGTCTTCAGATGCAACTTTGTTTTTGTTTAATCCATTAATCATTGGTTCTTGACCTATGTCCACTTGAGCCTTCCCCTTGCTTTGTGTCTGCACTGTAAAAGGTTCAAGTTCTTCTAATTGCACCACCCTTGTAGATGGTGATGAAATCCTAGTTTGATCTACCTTTTCTTCTTTGCACACAGAAATCATTTGAATGTGGGGCCCGGATGAAGAGGCTTGATTCTTAGGACAACAATTTATATAGTGGTCTCTGGCCTCTGGGCAGTTTCTGCAAGGTGGGGCATTTTCTGGGAGAGTGCACCTACTTTGATAGTGCCCACATTCTCCACATCTGAAACAAATAATTGGCCTTCTAGGCCCATTTCCAAAATTATCCCTCTGTCTAGGGTTATAATTGTTACCTTGATTGGGTGCATCCGCCATTACATTTGCTGGTGGTAGGGGTCCTCCTTGTGTCCAATATGTTGTTGCAGGCATTCCCCTTGATTGGCATTCGTGGGCCTCATGACCGACTTTCCTGCATAATTGGCAAGTGTTGACAGTATACGGGAAGAAGCAAGTACGGACACACATGCAGATCTAGCACTAAGGCAACCCTTCATTTTTTTCAAAACCCTTACATCATTTTAAAGTGATTCTCATCACTAAAAACCCCTGTAAATTTTTTGTAGCTCCATTTTGTACAAGCCGAGGAGTCCTCGAGCTTGAGGAGCCTTAGAAGTAGTTGCCTGCCAATTTTCATATTTTTTAGATCTCGTTTGAGCCCTCAAATAAACCCTGGAACCTAATTTTTAACTAGGCCGGACACTAGGTCTGGACAGGGCCAAAGCTAGGCAAAAACTATAAATAGAGCTAGAGAGCTCATTTTTGGGGGAGCTTCTTGTGGTTTTGAGATTGTATGAGAACTTTGTTGCAATAGAAGTGATTCCATTGTCTTACTGTCTTTGTTCTTGCCGTGTGTGCGCGTGTGTGTGTGTATGTGTGTGCATGTTAGTGTGCTTCTCACTCACACATTTGTGCCTTCACTTGCTCGAGGTCTTCATACCATCCTCACGTCTTCCCGGATTGACATTAAAGGAGGTGCTACTCATCACTGAGCTACACCAAATTTTGGCGCCGTTGCCGGGGAATTGAGCTTTAAGGACGAGCGCGTGATGGTAAGACGTAGAGAGGACGCGTTGGAATGGTAAGTAGTCGGTAAATTTCTGATTTTTCTCCATCTCCGTCTCCATCTTCACCTCCTTCTCCATCTCCACCTCCACCGCCTTCTCCACTACATATTCCCTCTTCCTTGTCATTCCCCTCATTTGTTGTGTGCGAGTTTGAGAGAGAGCGAGTGTGTGTGCTTGTTTTTGTGTATTTTTTTGCATGTTCTTGCAGGTACCAGCTCCATCACCATCTCCAGCAAGCTCAGCAGGTACAGAATCCTTCTGCACAGGCCCCGAGGCGTTGAGCTCGAGCTATCGTGACACCTCGAAAACTTCACCCAATCACAATTCTGAGTGCACCACGACACTACGCAGGCTGAGAGCTCCTAGGATCACTAGACAGAAATGAAAAATTCACCATATCCCGAGCTATCGCGACACCTCGAGGTATCGCGACACTCACGACCTATCGCAACACCTCACGAGCTATCGCGACACTTGGGAGTACCGCGACACCTCACGACCTATCGCGACACCTCACGAGCTATCGCGACACTTGGGAGTATCGCGACACCTCACGACCTATCGTGAAACCTCACGAGCTATCGCGACACCTCACGAGCTATCGCGACACTTGGGAGTATCGCGACACTTCACGACCTATCACGACACTTGGGAGTATCGCGACACCTCACGAGCTATCGCGACACTTCACGACCTATCGTGACACTTGGGAGTATCGCGACACCTCACGAGCTATCACGACACTTCACGACCTATCGCGACACTTCACGACCTATCGCGACACTTGGGAGTATCGCGACACCTCACGAGCTATCGTGACACTTGGGAGCTATCGCGACACTTCGACCCGACCTATCGCGATACATGGGCTTAACGCATGAAAATTTAGAGTAATTTAATTGACTGAATTAAGGTATCTTTGGGCTTAATCTTGGACACATTGGGAGGATATAAGAGCCTTAGGAGTGGGCAAAAGACCTAGAAACCAGGGAGGAATTTCCTAAACCCTGAGAGCCTGCTTGGACCCCTAAGTGCCTGAATGGTCATAACTTCACCATACGAACTCCGATTGATGAGATTTTGGTCTCGTTGGAAAGCTTGTTGAAAATCATATGTGGACTTTTAGAACATGTATTTTCAAGTTGGCCTTTAGGTGAGACTAGGTGGTCCTAAGATTGAGGGGGTACAGTGAGTTACTCCAGGGGGGACTGCAAATATTGATGTGTGTCTTTCAATTACTTGTGGTAATAGAGCTATACTGACTGGTGAGTTTTTGCAGGAACATTGTGTGCACTCAAGGCAATCCAAAGCAAGCTAGCAAGGGTGAGTACCAAGCGTGGGAGAAGGCTTCCTGGGCTTGTGTAGCAGTCTGGTCAACCAGCTAATTGAGGTTGGAAGATCTCTCAACCCTCCTTTGTCAATTCCTAGCCTAGGCTAAGTACAACTTAGGTGTGGTAATTAATTGGGGCAACGCTAGGCACGAATCAAGTCCAAGAGAATTAGTCAACCAAGTGCAAGAATTAAGTAGGTCTTAAGTGCGAAAACCCTAAGGGACAAAAGGTAAACTGGAGTCGATCACTTATCAAGTGCGAAATTCACTTAAGTACTCCTGACGATGCGATTTTAGACAAGATCATAAACATAATATTCAACTCAAAAGAACAAAGTGATTGGTGCAAATTAACCTGCAACGAGAGTGTGCTTGGGTCCAAGGGGGTAGATAAATCAGGCATATGAACCTTAGATCAGGCAGACACTTAGGCCGAGACAGACAAAGCCTCAGATCTTCTGAAGCTAGTGTCAATCACACTGCCAGGTCTTGGGCCCAGCAGTTGAGTGATTACCCATACACTCCCAGATCAGAAACAAGTGATTCGGAGATGTCCTATCAGATGGAGAGACCAGTAGGTAGTTCAGGGGTGGCTTATCTAGAAAAGCCAGAGGGACCTTACAAGACTCAATTGGAATACCTTAGGACCAACCGATTAGGTGCCAGCATCTATGAGGACGGCCTAGGAAGATCTGTGGTACAAATTAAGAATCCTGATCAATCCATTGGACTAGAGCGCCCAGTTGTCAAGTTTGAAAACGGAGCATACTTGGACAAAGAAGGAACCATATACGTAGTCACCAGTCACCCAGATAGGACGGACGAATTTGGAAATGTGATCCCAGAAGCGAACTTAGGGGACCTAGAGCAAGGAAACATGGATACAGAACCTAGAACCCCTCGAGGCAAATCGGTTCTCACTAGGATTATCACACCAGAGTGGATTCCCCAGGATAATAAGAGCATAGATTTGCTCCTCAATCGAGAAACTGACGAAGCCTTTTGGAGGTATAAATCTGATCAGCCAACTGATATAGGAACAATCATGATCTATGAGTTTAAGGATCCTGATAGCCCAGGCAGAGTGACCTACTTAGATCACGCTTCGGAGAGGATCTTTGTGGTGACGGAAAATGATAGGCATGCTTACACTTGGAAAGGTGAAATTATTTTCCCCCAACCAAGATCGAATGTGTCCTATTGTCACCTGGTGCTGGAACATCCCAAGCTCATGGAATTCAAAGAGACAGGAGTAGAGATAGGCCAGAAGTAAGCTTTGCCAAACCAGGGGGCAGAGAAAGAACGAGAATGGAAACGAATAGAGTAGAACCTGAGATGCTTAGAGCTCACAGGAATCAAAGAAATGCGGATGAGTTCCCTCTACCACGACCTAGAGAGCACACAAGGACTTTGAGACCGACTCAGCTAGTTAAGTCCATGAAGAACTACTTCGATGGCACTGGAGATCCATACGATCATGTGGCTGAGTTTAGACAAGTCCTGAGAGCTGAACAAGTGGAGGATCTATTCACGCAGTACAATGCCTTTGGTCTAACCCTTAGGAACACTGCCCTGACATGGTTTCAGCCACTAAACGAGAGACAGTTCAAGAGCATAGACCAACTCCTAGAGGCTTTCATTATTGAATTCTCTAAGAGTGGCATAAGACATAATACCTCCTCACTGATTCACAGCTTCAAGCAAACCCCTCAAGAGACCGTGAGACTTGCAAGAAGGAGATTTAGGCAATATCTTGAAAGATGCCCTGTCCCTGAGCTACCCACACCAGCTAAGCAAGTGGCTTTATTCTTGGATGGATTTCTAAGTACCAAATTAAGATCATATGTGTACTTGAAGGACCCTAGGACCATAGAAGAGTGTGTACGCATGTGTATTGACATTGAGGATAACCTAGGGGAGGAGTTAGAGCTTTCCAAGATATACAAAGATTCAGATAGTGCCTCTAGCCTCTCTTCCACGCAATCCACATCGATTGAGGAACTTGCAGAGAAAGTTGCTCAGAAACTAGGTGTCTCTAGTAAACAAATCCCAAGGTTCGCCCCTGTAAAAAGATGTTATAATTGTGGAGGCAACCATATGGCAAATGTCTATCCCATTATGGCTCAACCCCAAGTAAATCCTAGTGGCCAATACTGCACCATAGAACGGAGATACACAAATCACACAGCGCAAGATTGCCCATACAACAAGCAAGCAGTTAGGCAAACCTACCCTCAGACATACCCTCAACAAGGAAGATATCAGAACCAATATCCACCACAACAGTACGCTAGGCCTCAACAAACCTACCAACCCTACCAAAACCAACTGAGACCCCAGCCAGTGCTAGCACAACAACCACCTGCTCCTACTAATGTGATCCCAGTAAAATATGCAGCTGCAAAAGAGAACCTGAATAGAGCTATAGTCCCTGTAACATCATTGCTTTCTGAAAGTGACCCGAGTGACCATAGCTTTGATTCTACACATGTTGATAGCCCCCAGGCCTACTACATGCAATCTCCTGAACATGGTGAGTCTTACTATAGTGAAGAGCCAAATGAACCTAGTTGGGAGTCAGATTACACAAACGTCATGTATGCAAACCCCAATCCTAGGCCTCAACCAAGGCAAGTAAGACCCCCATTTCCTAAAGGACCGTGCTACAGATGTCAGGGAGATCACCTTATTCGTGATTGTCCCTTACCTCCACCTATGCAACCCCAATCAGTAACAATTCAAGGCTTTTGCCAAGAGTGTGGAAAGGAGCATCTCTTACGAGACTGCCCTAAGAATCCTACTAATATGCCAAAAATCACTCCTATTAATGTTATTGGGTTAGTGGTAGATTCCACAGGAAGTGTCACTTCCACTGCACCCGTACAGGTAGTCACTAGAGCTCAAGCAGTGCAACAAAACCAAGGGGTACGCAAGGAAAAGAGCCCAGACGCTAGCGATACTGAGAGCCAAAATAAGAAGAGAACAAGAGCTTGGAGAGATAGCCGTGAACGTATGAAAAGGCAATGGGCAAAGAAGATGAGTGAACTTGAGGAAAGTCTACGAGAAACCAAGGCCAAAATCATAGAGATCACATCTCAACCGCACTCTCACACATTCCCACCGCTACCATCCCCATCACCCTCCATCCCTCCACCCTCTAATACACCCCACGTAACCCACCCACCACCCCAAGCAGGATCAGTATTAGCTGATCCCACTCCTGAAGACATAGACATGATGCTTAAAGCATATCAGGCCAGAATCCAAGAAGGGCCAAATGTCACGGATCATGACAAGTGCTACCCTAGAGCTGACCTAGAGATAGAAAGAACCAAGCTTTGCGCGAAAATGGTCGCATTGGCTCAGACTATGTTTGAAGCCAGTCGCCTTTTCAATTACTTGGGCTCAGCCAAGACGCAATTACACTTGGATGGACTTCTAGAGAAGTTAGAGGGCATAATTGCAAAATCTGCCAAGGAAGAAAAAAATCAAGAAAGAGATAAAACAAGCAAAAACATGACCCATCCCCCATCAAAAGCTTATGTGTCCAATTCCACTGAACCAGACAACCCCCCCTCCCTAGAAAGAATAGAGAATCTAATGGCACAATCACAAAAGGAACTCGCCCCTCAACACCATGACAAGGCTAGTGAAAGAGCAGGTCTTCCTACCCAGAAAGCCTATGTGCCTGAGGCCTACGTGCCTAACTCTACGGAGCCAGACACCTCTTCTTCTATGAATCAATACACACCAGAATTCTTGCGAGAGATTCAAGAAGAGAAATGGGCTAAAGAGAGTGAAGTTCCTCCTCCCATTGAACTGGTGGATGACACACACGATCAATTCCCACAAGACCTTCCTTCCATTTATGGAGAGCAGGAGAGTGCCCAATCTCAAGAAAGATTAGACTTCGAGTCTAATTCTTTACAAGAACTACCCCATTTCACAGGCCCATGGGAAGCAAAGTCCACCTGTATGAGAGCACCTACAGTCATGGTAAGAAACGAAGATTCAGTCATACCTAGGAACACAGAGGTAGTGAAGAACACCAAAGTGCAGTGCAATCTCACTTTGGAAGAGCTGCTTAAGGTTAGACCAGAAGTGTGGAAACATGTAGCCACTCAAGTGCCCGTGATAGCAAAACCTCGTTCCCAGGTAGGATCACATAGGACAGTGCCAGAGATACCCTTGGATAAGATAGGAGATATGTGTGAAGGCAAAGAAGGGAACACCTATCTTCCCATTACCTACCAGGAGTACACCACCAAGGCAATTTTGGACTCAGGTGCAAGAGTTGCAATTGCCACCACTTCCCTATGGAAGCGTTGGGGCAAGCCAGCACTCAGGCCAACGAGAATGAAATTGCAGATGGCCAATGGTCATATTGAGAGGCCCTTAGGATTGCTAGAAGGAATAACTCTCACCACCTGTGGTGTCGAGTTTGAGCATACCTTTGCCATATGTGATTTTAGCAAGAACCATGCCTATGAAATGATCTTGGGACGACCCTTTATGCGACAGTTGCAAGTGGTACAGGATTGGGGAACCAATTCTTTGTACCTGCAGCACTTAGGTGTTACGACCAAAGTCAATCTCAAGGATTACTCTCATAGAGATGTCCCTCCTATCCAATGGAACCCCATCCATAGAGCCAAAGATGATACGGAATCGGTGCATTCCATAGGATCAGGATCCTCATGGATGCATGAAGACACTCACTTATGGATGTGCAAAGTAGCAGTAGAGGAAGAGAAGAGAGAAAAGGCCAGAGAAATAGGTGCAAAAGAAACCCATAGATCAATCCAAGACCCAGCCTATGCACCTGTAGTTTTTCCAGACGAAGAATTCGAACCTCACGGCTGGGCAGAAATTCTAGCAACCATGGATGTAGCCATCAATGAGGAACAATGGACACCTCACTGTGATGAGGATGGCTATGACATTTCAGTCTTCTCCATAGAGCCAATCATGGGGGAGGCAGTTCTAGAAGAATGCGAACCTAGCCCTGATGCATTTGAGGATGCAAGTGACTCCGATCTAGAGTCAATCATTATGGACCCACCTTTTGCATCAGATGAAGAATACTTCCATGAAGTAGAATTTCAACCCCAGAGGCATGGAGAGCTTACAAATGATGTAAGATTAGCCACACAAGTGACCCCGAAGGAAGAAGGAAAGAAACGAAAGAAGAGAGAAGTCTTACCAGAAGAGGAAGAATCTTTGTTTGAGGTCCCGGAAAATTTTAAGAAGTATGAGATAGACGACAGGAGAGTCATGATAAGAATGCCTAAACGAGAGGCACAATCAGGAGAGGCCTATGATAACAAAGAAACCACCAAGAAAATAGTAGTGGCCCTAGAAGAAGGAGAGGAGAGATGCACGTACATAGGCCATGACCTAACAGAGGAAGAAGAGCATGCGTTAATAGCCTTGCTAAGAGAATACAGAGATGTATTTGCTTGGAGTTACAAGGATTTGAAAGGTGTTGACCCTGACATATGCTCACACACTATCCCCATGACCTCAGATGCTAAACCCTCTAAGCAAAAGCCCTATACATATAACGATAATTACGCTGCCAAGATTAAAGAGGAGATAGATAGGCTGGTTGAAGCTGGATTTATCTATGAAATTGAGCACACTGAGTGGGTATCCCCCATCGTAGTGGTGCCCAAGAAGAATGGCAAGCTGCGTGTATGCATTAACTTGAAGAAGGTCAATGCAGCCACAATTTGAGATAACTATCCGCTTCCCATCACAGAACATCTCTTAGAAAGAGTATCAGGCAAGGAAGTGTACAGCTTCCTCGATGGATTTTCGGGCTACAATCAAGTAGCCATAGCTCCAGAAGATCAGCATAAGACGGCATTTGCCACTGAATGGGGCATTTTTGCCTTTAGAGTAATGCCATTTGGGCTTACCAATGCACCAGCTACCTTCCAAAGGCTGATGTGCCATGTGTTTAAAGAGTTCCTGAGGAAGAACTTAGAAGTCTATGTTGATGATCTTTGTGCTCATTCCAACATTAGGCAAACCCATATTCCCGAACTCAGACAAATCTTTGACAAATGTAGAGAATATCAAGTCTGCCTGAACCCAAAAAAGTGCGTCTTTATGGTCAGGCAAGGCAAGATTCTAGGACACATAGTGTCAAAGAATGGCATATCCACTGATGAAGAGAAAGTGAGAGCCATAGCAGAGCTATCTAGGCCAAGGAATGTCAAGGAAGTACAAGCTTTCATGGGGCATTGTGGTTACTACCGCCGGTTCATTCACATGTATGCTGTCATTGCAAAGCCCATGTACGGACTTCTGACTAACTTTGAGTGGACTGATGAATGTGAGAATTCCTTCCAGGAGCTTAAACGAAGATTATGTTCAGCACCAATCTTGACCACACCAGATTGGAACAAGCCATTCCATGTTCATGTGGATGCATCCAATTACGCTATTGGATGTGTACTCGCACAACCTACTGGTGAAGGTAATATGGATCTCCCAATTGCCTATGCCAGTAGACAATTGAATGCAGCTGAACGAAATTACACCACTACTGAGAGAGAAGGCTTAGGCATGGTATATGCAGTTAAGAAATTTAGACACTATTTGCTTGCAAACAAGTTTAAATTTTCTACTGACCACCAAGCATTGTTATATCTCGTGAACAAGCCATGCAATACAGGAAGATTAGTAAGATGGTTTCTCTTGCTAATGGAATATGAATTCGAGGTTGTAGTAAGGAAAGGGAAGACTCACTTGAGAGCGGATCATCTCTCTAGGCTCACATCTGGAGAAGCCCCACAAGGAGTGTCAGATGACCTTCCTGATGCTTACTTGTTTAATTTGGAAGTTGTACCGCAGTGGGCTAAGCCATTGGTACCAGTATTGACATACGAGCCTAACCACCCAGTAATAAACACGCAGGATAGAGAGGTAGTAAAAGCTCAAAAGTATCACATCATGGCAGGTAGTATGTACAAGCACACAGATCAACGAGTCTTGGCTTGTTGTGTGGAAGAGGATAAGTACGCTAAATGGTTGCAATTAGCACATGTAGGTGCATTAGAGCAACACTACTCAAAACAACAAACCCTACAGACACTAAGGAGACTCAGAGTGCATTGGCCAACTATGGAAGCTGATGTCCAAAAGTTCTGCAAGGAATGCCCAATCTGTTACACTAAACCACCTGTATCAAGTGTCCATAGTGCCAGGTTGGAGTGAACCACTTGTAGCCTTCCTGAGGACGAAAACATTCCCTCCAGACATGACTCTGGTTAGGAAAAGAAGTCTAGAACAAGAAGCCCTAGAGTACTCACTCATTGGTGATAATCTCTACAAGCGTGGTAAGGATGGTTACCTGAGACTATGTGTCCATGAAAGTGAATATCTAAAGATCTTGGAAACAGCTCACCAGGGTGTAGCAGGAGGACATTTTGGTCCAGATAGGGTGATCAAAGCAATTCTATTTGCAGGATTTTGGTGGCCCACCCTTCACATGGACGCACATACCTATGTGAAGAGGTGTGAGATTTGTCAGCGAACCCAGTATCCTATACGCAAAGATGAGATGCCACTGAAGCCCATGATGGGCGGACGTGCATTCTCTAAGTGGGGAATAGACTTTGTAGGTCCTATCAATCCCCCAGCTAAGGGTTCCCATGCTGAGTATATCATCGTTGCCACGGACTATCTAACCAAGTGGGTAGAGGTAAAAGGCACAACAAAGAACGACGCTCAGACAACTGCTAAATTCTTGTTTGAGTATGTATTCACAAGATACGGGCTACCCATAGAGCTAGTTAGTGATAGAGGCACTCACTTCTTGAATGAAGTTATTGAAAATCTGCTCCAAGAATTCTTGGTAGTGCATAAGAAGTCTGCCCCCTATCACCCTCAAGCCAATGGGCAAGCCGAAAGCACCAATAAGATCCTATGCAATGTATTGACAAAATTAGTGAACAATAAACGCTCTGATTGGGACAAACAGCTACACCATGCTGTTTGGGCATACCGAGTCGCCTACAAAACGGTACTCCAAGCCACCCCCTTTCAGATGGTATTTGGCCAAAACGCAGTGCTACCGTTGGACTTCTTAATACCTACATTGAAAGTAGCACAAGAGCACGAATGGACGGGTCATGAACTCTCCTCTAGACTTTTTGACCTTGAACGATTAGGAGAAACAAGACTGAGAGCAGCTGCAGGGATATATGCAGCTAAGAAGAGACAGAAGGCATACTTTGATGCCCATGTGAAGGATAAGGGCTTGAAAGCAGGAGATCTAGTTTTAGTCTACACATTGAAACAACACGCAAGGAAGCTAGAAAAGAGAGGCTACAGACCTATGATCATCAATAGGATCTCCACGAGTGGAGCAGTACAACTAGCCACTTTAGAGGTTGATGTTCTCCCAAACTATATTAGCGGATGTAGAGTCAAGTTGTATCAGGAACCCCTCACGGAGGACATGCTAAGTCGACTCAATACTGCTAAGCAACGTAAAGAGGAGGAAAAACGAATTCGAGAAGAGGCACAGGCAGAGGCCTTAGAGCGCATCAGATGAATGAAGTTGAGGAGACAAGGGAGGGATCAGCCTATAATTGACACTCAAGAGTCTCCAGGCTATCACATGGCCATGTGTGAGGCTTCAGGTGAACGTACCCATAAGATAGTGGATCGACGACCTTTTGTGACCCTAGAAATAGGACAAAGAGACAGCACAACAAGCGTGAGAGCTTTAATTGATTCAGGAGCAGCCACAAGTGCAGTTCGACTTTCTTATTGCCAGCAGCTGCAATTGGAGGTAAAACCCCTAGAAGCATATATGATAGGATTAGGAGGTGTTGAAACCCCTTGCATGGGAGAGGTGGATCTTCCCCTCTACATACAAGAGGTCCTCATGCCAGCAAAAGTGCTAGTGTGTGAAGACGAGGATCTGACCGAACCTCTGGTCCTGGGCCAAGACTGGATCTACGATCACGCAGTCAACCTCAACCTAAGAAGTGGACTTCTTCAGGCTTGGGTAGGCCAAAGCCGTCTCACGATTGAATTAGAAAATCAAGCACTCAAACCAATAGAACAGGCACCAACTCCTGGTCCCTCCAGGAATCCACATGAAGATAACAATGTTGTTCTTGTCCAAACTTCTATGGTGCAGAGGATTGTCAATCTTACTGAAGGTATAGGAGCCAATAAGGAGTTCCCAACTGATCCAAAGAAGATTCTAAACGGGCAGACCGAACATCACTCGACACGAAGGAGGCCGCTGATCAAGAGGCAGGAGCGCCAACCCGTGCAACACGGAGCACCTCGTGGCGCGAAGCAGATCTGGATACGCAAGGATGGAAAACCCACCACTCTAATAGCAGACTCTCGAGGAGACAACAAACAAGCCACACCATCACGGACACAAGTGAAGGAGTACCCTAGGAAACCTCCTAGGCACACCACATCTATTTGGGTCCCTAAGCGGTCAAGGAAGGCTAGCCCCAATGCTAGACACATATGGGTGCCCAAGGCCTGTTTACGAGCCCAAATAGCTCCAACTCTAGTTACTGGCATAATTCAACACTCTCAAATCCTCTCGACTAACAACGTAGGAACTCTACCTAAATACCACTCTGACCCACACTCAGTCACATTGAGGAATGTCTGGAAATGGGTACCCAAAAGGTCCCAAATACATCACAACCTAGTTCATAAACCATTGCCTGTCTTTAGCTCTAAGAGCTACGAATCCCCTATCAAAGTTTGGAGACCTAAACCATGTATCAAACCCCCTGACCCAATTTTTGTAAATCCATCCACTCTGACATAGGTGCATTCCGAGTCCACTGCATAACCAAAGTAGGCATCTAGGATGATACTGACCTCTAATCACCACTCACACCTATCACAAGCACTTCATCTCTGACCACTAACCTTCGGGATTGTCATGTTAGTATTGTGAAGGGAACACCATTACATCGTGTTTCCTATGCAACACTAATGTGCCTTTCTTCTTCTAGCAGATAAGCACCCGATTCCCATGGCAGCAGCAGCAGGCACGAGTTCTCAGGCAGGCACCAACACTCAAATCAATTGGGATACCATGCTGTGGAGGTTCCACTGACAGCTAGGCCGGAGGAGCTTTTTGAACGTAAGAAGAATTCCCATTCCGGATCCACCAAGTGGCCTAACAGAAAGAGTAAATGGGCATTCTCACTGGTTCAATGAGATGCCAGGAGATTTGGGAGACGCTGATCATATCTGGGAATCCAAGATGGAATGTGGAGGAGTGTGGTGGACCTTCCAGTTCTTCTCACGAGAATTTGAAGCATTGCAAAATGCAGCTCCTCTTCAAGATATTTGGCAGAAGGCGGGATTGCAAGATTACTTTAGTGCAGCTTTGCCTAGACCAGACTTTCTTAGGTGCTACTACTTGATTGCCACACTGAAGCCGACAGGAGATAAAGATCATTCAGGCACATTCTGGGTGCCCTCCCTATCAAACGAGGAGGAAATGAAGAAGTTTGAGTTAAATGTTACTTTAATAAGGGAAGCTCTTCAGATGTATGGCACCCATGTGCCTTCCGATCGCGATCCCTTGATACCAAAGTCAATGAAGAGCAACAGAATCAAGAAGTTGAAGGACATGTGTGCCCTCACCCCTAACATCGCCATACCCCTGCGAATGTGCCTTCAACACTTCGCATTTCCAGCTCAAGACCGCTTTACCGAACCTCACAAGAAAATATGGTATGGATTATATTTAGCAGAGACTGGAAGCTTGCCAATTAAGATGCCTGTATGGATTCTGGATCAATTGTATGAAGCAGGCAAGCGGGGTGTGAGGAAGCATACATTACACGGCTGCTGTGCGATTACCAGAATTATTTATAGATGTCTTGCATATGATGTGCCAATAGCCAGGGCCCTTAAATATTCAGAACTGGAGTTTTTCAAGGGGCGGAAGTCAGGGAATCAACCTGCGAAACGAATGCGTGGATCACTCTCCCAGGTCATGATCCCTCACGAGGCCACAGCCGAAGCTCCCCCTAGAGAAGAAGCACATGTAGCACCTTTCACGATACATCTCCAAGGAACTCAATCAGGGGGCGTAGTACAGCCCACTCCATCCGCCCCTCCACTACCGACCGATGCCGAGTTTGCATCTATGGCCACCTTAACTGAGGATCCCAATTTTGATTTTGAAAGATTCCTACAGACGGCCCACTTATCTGATAGTGAAGATTTTCCTGACAATGCCGATCCGGGATCATCATTCCAAAGAGAACAGCCACAGGGCGAGACAAGCAGGGTACATTGGGAAGGTGAGGCACAACATCCTCATGATCCAAGCACACAAAATCAGGAAGAAGAACGGGGAGATGAACCAGAGGAGAGTGAAGAAGAGGCCCCTGCCTACACGGCACAACTCAAACGGCTATACAAGACAATCAAGCAGGTACAGAGAAGACATAAGATGACAGAAGAGGCGAATAGAGCTCTAGTGAACCAAATGCTTCACGCCGAGAACGTAGACTCACATTTTGTTGAATCATTGAATCTATTGGCTGACACATGTGGGATCGGGGAAGCATTGAGGACTATGGTCTATCGGGAGAACCCTACCTATGATCAACGAAGGATTGATACACGGCCACGACGAGGAAAAATGATTCAAATGGAAGTCTCTACTGCCTTGCCTACCACAATTTCAGAGGATGTTCACATGACGAGCCCAAGTCCCACTGACAAACAAGATGTAAATACACAGGTACCATCTCCACCGTCACCTTCCATTCAACCCTCAGAACCCTTCTCCACTAGTCTTTCTGAACAACCGATATCCACCCATCATGAAACCATTGTACACACCTCTGTTTTTACATCTATCCCTTTACCCACATCCATCACTTCCACCCAAATTTTTGAACCTCACACCGGTCATCCTGCCACCGATCAAACCATAATAGGTCACCCTTCCTATCTCCCCGCCCTTGGACAACCACTTGCCACTAGCCAGACCTTATCCCATCCTTTTCCATTCACCCACACCCAAACCCTATCCACCACTTCCCTAGTAACTGCCTCATACTCAACCCAAGTCACACAACCGTCATTCTGGACAAACCTTGTAAATATACTCCAACAGGTCGAGAACTATAATAAAAAGTCCCTTTCCCAACCCCACTCCCCCACATTCACTGCCACCACTAACACACCACCTACCGTTCCCGTATTCACAATTCACACTCCACACACTCTCACATCCGATCCCATGGATATTTCACCATCCACAGAAGCACCCACCACCACGTCTGTTCCACCATCAGCACATCTCACTTCACTCATAGGCACATCATCCACTTTTCCCTTTCCCACCTCCCGACCCTTTGCATGTTCCACCTCTACCCATGCATCCACATCATTTAGTAATGCACTAGACACCATGGTTGAAGCGGCCACTCAGCTTAAGCAAGAGTATAAGCTATTAGAAGAAAATAACACAGAGCTGTGCAATCTCTCGGCTCAACTCCAAGCACGAGTTGATGCCTTGGACTTAGGTAAGACAGCACTACAACACCAGGTGACTGCCCTCCAACAATCGAAGACAGAACTCGAAGCTAAGTATGCAGAGACAGGCAAAGCTATGGAGGAACAACTCAGAGAACAAATGGGCCGCAATGCGAGACTTCAACGCAACATGGCCCTACTACGTCGCCATCTAGCAGCGGCTCAAGAAGAGAACCAAAGGCTACAACAACAAAACCAGGAGAACCTAGAAACGGCCATGGAAAACACGCCGAGAACACCTATAGACCCTACAAAATTCCAGGCTGTCCCCTCAGAGCATATTCAACAGGTTTTAGAAGGTTATGTGACCCTCTTGGAAGCCCATGATCAGTTGGCAGACCAGATAAAGGAACTACAAGGATCCAAAGTACCGACAACACACCCACCCACACCTAAAGAGACGGTCGATGCCGCTACTTTGCCAGAACCTGAACCTTCAACCAACAGTGAGGTACTTGAGCTACGACAACAGGTTGCAGAACTAAAAATCAAGTTGTTACAGTATGAACGACCTCCTTCTCCACCTGATCAAACCATAGAAGAAGAAACAGTAGTCATTCCAGTGGAGGAGACATTTGAAGACAATTATGAGCCTCAACCCCTTCCAAGAGGCAGAATTACAGAGGAAGGCCAAGACACATATGAGGAGCCCCCATCGACATGGATGAAGCAGGTAGAGGAGATGGGCCACACTCACGAAGAGCGCGTAGCAACTCAGATGCTGGCCATGAAAACCATTGAGGAGTCTATACTCAAGTCTGAATATTTCTCGAACTTGGCTCCTAGGCGGCTGATCACCAGTTCAGAGTTACAATATAAGCCCTATTTTGTACTGCTGGCTGACTATAATGTTGAGATCAAACGCATAACCAACCAGTACCCTACGTTCGCAACACAGTTCGAACCCGAGGACATTCCAGAGGCAGCCAGAAAGGGGGCCATATTCCAACCCATATGGAGGCAAAAGTTACTGGAGACCTATCCGGAGATGTTACGAACATGGGATCACGCTCCCATGCATTTGAAGTATAACCCTTGCTTTGGTCCGGTACAAAGAAGAAGATCATGGAAAGCATTCGCCATCAAGGTTCAGAACAACGCAAATTGTAAAGAATGGCTCAATTACCCCGCAATCGCACCCCCAACCGGCACACCTACAGTATCATACATGATCGCCACCATCAGCCATTGGATGCCACGCCTCCACCCCATGCCGGATGTCGCCGCTCAAATGATGCTCAAAATTTTGGACATGATGCAAGTGGTGCTAAAGACCTTTCGAAATGTACGTAACATCCAACCTTCAATTCAGGGCTTCATCAATGGTAATTATGATTTGCTGTATGACATGAGCACGACCCCGAGCATTTGAGTAGCTTACGCATGGCATGCACGAATAAGATATCTCCCTGCCTGCTACAAGCAAACCTTTGATGACATGTTCACCACGGGGTTTTGGGAGTCACACTCAGAAGTATTCGCACCACGCCCAACCCACCTACTACAACTATTTGCGTGTGAACAAACCATGCACTCGGAACTCTACACCACACCACACCCTGATCTGCTAGGAGCAGTCAATTGGGATGCCCTCCAGAGCGATTTGGTCCGGGGACTACGTATAAAAGAATAAGAATTGGCAACCGACCTCCTGTAGAAGTACATCGATCAAACAGTGGAGCAGAGGTCTGTCAGAGGCGACAGACCCTAGGGGGGGGAGAGTGTTGACAGTATACGGGAAGAAGCAAGTACGGACACACATGCAGATCTAGCACTAAGGCAACCCTTCATTTTTTTCAAAACCCTTACATCATTTTAAAGTGATTCTCATCACTAAAAACCCCTGTAAATACCATTTTCACCTTTTTGTAGCTCCATTTTGTACAAGCTGAGGAGTCCTCGAGCTTGAGGAGCCTTAGAAGTAGTTGCCTGCCAATTTTCATATTTTTTAGATCTCGTTTGAGCCCTCAAATAAACCCTGGAACCTAATTTTTAACTAGGCCGGACACTAGGTCTGGACAGGGCCAAAGCTAGGCAAAAACTATAAATAGAGCTAGAGAGCTCATTTTTGGGGGAGCTTCTTGTGGTTTTGAGCTTGTATGAGAACTTTGTTGCAATAGAAGTGATTCCATTGTCTTACTCTCTTTGTTCTTGCCGTGTGTGCGTGTGTGTGTGTGTGTATGTGTGTGCATGTTAGTGTGCTTCTCACTCACACATTTGTGCCTTCACTTGCTCGAGGTCTTCATACCATCCTCACGTCTTCCCGGATTGACATTAAAGGAGGTGCTACTCATCACTGAGCTACAACAAGTCACACTTAACAGAGGACATTCACTTACTATATGCCCTTGCTTGCTACACATGGAACACCAAAGTCCACTCTTGATGCCACCTCCTTTGAGTTCTTGCAACTCATGTCGTAGCTGAGTCAATTCCTCTGCTTGGGCCTCCTCCTCCTTTTGGAGCTTTAGTGCTTCAATCTCCCTTCTCAACTGAGTAATAGCATTCTCCTCCTCTCTGTGGGGCTTATTTCTTTTTAAGCCCTCCAACTCCTTCCTTAGCTGGATTACTGGATCCTCCAATTCTGTGGAATATGGTAATTGAGAAGAAGTAGCTCCATACTGTTGCCTTATCTGCTCCAGTCGTGTTGCCGTGTTAATGAACTCCTCTATGGAGGCTGTAGGTAACACTAATTCCTTTATTTTGCATTGGGTGGCCACTAGTAGGGGCTTGTCTAACCATTTCTTAACAAAAAAATCATGTGGTTGATCTGGCAATTTAGCCATTAGTGCCTTGGCCCTAGTCACAAACTCTGGGAACTTTTCACCTGGACCCAATCTCAAATTTTCTAGTTCTTCTATGATGAAATCTGTAGTATTCCCATGTTGGAATTGATTTTTAAATGCATCTTTCATCAAATCCCAAGTTGTAAAATGGTTCTCAGCAAATTGGCTGAACCATTTATCTCCTAATCCTTCTAATGTGGCAGGGAAAAGTATCAAAAAGGCATCCTCCCTGCCCATTAAGCCTTTCATCTTACATAGTGCCAAAAACCTTCTAATGTGTTCATCCGGATCCTCTTGAGCTAGGCCTTTGAAAGAAGGAAATTTTATATTTAATCTTGAGAGTAAGGTTTCCAAGTCTACCTGTCCTGCCATGCTCTTTACTGATGAGGTTGAAGATAGTGGACTGGAGGGTCTTCTAACAACCTTCCTTCTTGTTTGCTTGTAGGTGACCCTCAATGTTTGGGACCGGGTTGTGATCATGAGTAGCTCATAGTCCACTTAATATGAGACACTTGATAAGAATATTTACCTTTTGGTTAATGAAGTAGCACTGTAGTACTGTCGACACTTGATCTCTTCTATACTTTGCACTTGGTTTCTCCTAAGCTCAAATCTCCTTGGAAGTCCCACTGTGCGTGCCAAATTTTGTTGGGGGATTCTTAGACAAGAAGGGATTTGAGTGTTTGTAGGAGAAAAGGGGAAGACCAGAAGAGAAAATACACACTGGAAGCCTCTATCGATTGATTAGAGTAAGACAAATACAAGGTTGAAGCACAATACAACTAATGCTTTTGTGCAAAATCCCACAGAGTGCTCAATTACAATATCCCAAATACCCAAGGGACTTATTGCTGCTGGCCTCCTCTGTACCAAACCTCCACCTTCTACAAGCCTGCTCTTGTGCACACCTTGCACCAAGCTTCCACTAAGGGGGAGGGATGGATACCTTCTGTCGGCGTGCACACACTTCAGTAAGACCTTGGGATCCTTGGGGGACAAGCTTAGCACTCCTTTGCACACTTCCTTGGTCACTCTTCATGCACACCTTGCACTTCACTTCTCTGCGTCGCACACTGTGTGTCTCTTCCACTTCTCTCTCTTGCTCCACCTAGACTATGCTCACACTTGCTTACACTTAGGATCGTCCAAGAATGGTCCTTGCCTTGATTTTAGTGTGTCGATTCACGTACGCTCCTAACTGCAAGAGTATCTTGGTGCTCACTTTGATGTCCCAATATTGTCTTCACAAGTGGCAGCCAACGACTCCCTGTTTTGTCCTATGGTGACTTTAGACTAAAACCAAAAATTTTAATTGGGGGGCCATACTTTCGCTTCTGCGTACGCTGCCGCTTCACATACCTTCACATTTTCCTTTTAACTCTTCACTTTTGCACATAAAAGAGGGTTCACCTGAACCTTCCAAATCACTTTAAAAACACTTTGAACCTTAGGGAAATTAGAGAAAATACCTCTGCAACCTGCAACCCACTTTCTCCAATTTTACCCTTTGTGGACAATTAATTGTGCACTACCTGTGCACTTTGACACCTGCACCTTAGCACTTTGACTTTGCACCAGCTGACTTTGACCTTGACCTTGTTGACTTTGACCAGTTTGACTTTGACCAATATGACTTGTATGGGCTCAACAAAGTCTTTAGGTACTTCAATAGCACCTAACCACCATATATCTTTCTCGGATTGGAGACTATATGTAAAGTGATGGGTAGATTCTTCACTTTCATCAATAATGGCATGGGCGATAGCGTCCTTCATGAGTGTCACACTAAGTCTCTCCATACATCATCCCTTTATGATTTGGCATTCGTCTAGTTTCAATACAAACTTGAGTTTGGAACCACAATCTACATCAAATAACAAACATTATATTAATAAAAATACTATAAATGTCATTATCAAAACAATGGATATACCTTGAATTGTGGATTTGTAAAATTTAACCATTTCCTTTTGAAGCCTCTCCAAATTGAAAAATATATGGTTGTACTTTGTGTAGATGAATCCCTTTCTAGATGTGTTTTTCAACTCTTTCTTTGATGTAGATGAATGATAAATGGATGCAAGCATACCATCTTCTATATCTAGGTAATTGCCAAGAGTATTGGCTACATCCTCATTGGTCATCTTCTTCTTCAAAGATACCTTGTAAGGGCATGGAAAAATGCTTTGAAAAATACCTTTGTTTTGCAAAGCTGTTTTGATGTGATTTCCTATTGGTGGATCCAAAATCATAAGCACATGTTTGTTGCTAAGACAAGAATTCAAAAATTTCGATTGATCCTCCATTATTGAGGAAGCACTCGCATCTTCAACAACTTACACAATAAAAAACTCAATCTTTTAACATAAGTAAACAAGCGAAACACATACATAAGTGCATAAACACATCACTTTCGTGCTCCACCATGAGTTGAAAGAGCTTGAAAGGGTGATAATGGTCGTTTCCTATATCTCATCCGAAGTGGAGTCTCTTTTAGTTGTGTAAGATTGTCTTTTAACATTGTAATTGTGCTCTCCTTTTCTTCCACATCTTGTTGGAGTCTATTATTGTGCTCATCCAAAGATTTGATAGCACTTTCTAAAGTGGGATGACATTGTTGCATCCAATAATTTGCTATAGATGTAGAATGGTTAGACAATCGCTTGCAATAGCCTAGCAGTCCATCTTCACCGCTACCAAGGAATTGTAGAAATGTGGAGATACTATGGAATCTAGGATGAACACTAGCCATTCGATCTAAGGGATACAAAGTACCATTGACCCAAAGATCAATATTCTTCTCTCTAGCTACACGTCGTTCATTTTGAGAATCCATGTCATTGCTACCTCTCGTTGTTGGTGCAAATTCTGTTGGAACACGAACATGTACACTCTTTGAGTGAGGAGCACACGTTGGTTCTGGTGTCATGTTCGTAATACATGTGAGGACCATGATGTTCCAAAACTCCAGCACCGAATGGGAACAAGCATAGAGATGGCTGGAATGACTTGTACAGTAGTTGTGTGCAAGAAAAAAAGTGTGTTTTGGTATGTGAATAGGTCAAAATGCCTTTTTCCAGTATGCTAGAGGGAAAATGAGCTTTTTTTCAAAAATTCATGTTTTGGGGCAACCAAAGTTACGAGTTTGATGATGTGGCACTTAACTTTTGGAGGGATTTTGAAAAGCATGTTTTTTTAAAGTATTTTTTATCAAAAAAGACTAAAAACATTAAGTTCTGACATATACATAAAAGTATGGGCCATTTTGAATAAAGAATAGCTGAAAAAGAGACTTTTTTAGAAAAGTCATTTTTTTTCATAAAGATGGATGGATTTGATGAGGTGGAAAGTGGTTTTTCTCTCTCTCTCTATGTGCAAAAGAGAGAGAAGATCCTAGCTTAGCCTAAAAGAAAGCCTACTTCAGTCTACCAAAAAGTGCTCTATTAAATGCACTTTGTCCCCTTAACAAAGTACAAGATTAAGCTTAATCCCTAAAAAATAAGAATCCTTACAAGGCCATGCAGGGTTCACTTTTTTTTCCTAATGATGCATAATGGATCTGTTCTAGATAGATTGATCTTCTTGCAACAGAACATAGACTAACTCCTCAAATGTTAAGGCATTTGGATTGGCTTTCATCATGAAATAGAGAGTGGAAGCAAAACTTTGATATGAAATGGGAAGACCATTCAGAACAGTCTGCACAAGTGTCATGTAATACTTCATCTGCAAAAATCAACTATTCCTTCAAATCTTTGATCTTTGTCAAAAAATTGTCCATGGAATCACTTTCATTCATGTGCACACTCTCCAATTGTTTTCGAAGGTAAGCAACACGAGCCTCATTCCTTGCCTGGTATAAAGTGGTAAGTGTATCTCAAGCATCCTTAGCTATTCTACAAGAGCGAATGTGAGGAATATTGGCACATTTGATAGAAAAGTTTATCAATGCATGTGCCTAAGCATCTCTATCATCCCAACAAATTTTCTCTGCAATAGGTGCAACAAGAAACACAAGAGGAACAGGAACATGAAGAATATCTTCATCTTCAATGCCATCTACATCACTTCAACAACTATGTTTGTAGGTGTAATATGACATTTTTCAACACCCTACACAATATTCCACATTCCTTTTGCAACCAACACATGACACATCATATAAGACCATAATGGGTAATGAATACCATCCAATTTATCCTCAACAAACAACATACGAAAAACATCACTGCTTTTAGCCATGACCACTAACTAAAATATCCTGACGCAAAAAATTGATTGTATCTCAAAATATTGAATAGAACTACCCTATCAAGTTTTGCTAAACCTATAGCAGACTTTGAGATGCTTATATTGGTGAATCAAAACCTGTATATATATTTGGCACAAAAAGATGGAATAGCTTACACAAGCATTGTGATAGTGCGTTCAGAGGCCAAAACAAGCTCAAATACCAATTGTTGGAGTTCAAGGTTTGCAGAAGCACACGAACAACACAAGGAAGAAGAAGAAGCTTGGAGCACAACACACAATACTGAATGTATTACCACTAGAATGTACAAAGATAAGTAACTCGTTAGGGAAATAGGCGTATATACAAGCCAGGGAAAAAAAAACCTCCTAAACAGGGAAAAAAGTGCCCTGGTGGTCCTAGTGTGTTCACAAACATCACTACCTAAATATATCAACAATTTCCTTGTAGGAGAAGAATAGAGTATGTTTTCCACTAGAGAGAAGGGGTCTTTAGAAAACATATCTTAGTCTATATTTTAAAAGGAATTCATTTACTCTACTTCTAGTGTAATTTTTCTCATAAGGGAGTTTGATTCTCCACTATTTTAGAAGGGAATCAGGGAGAACCTATATACATGCTTGAAATTATGGACGAGTAGAACAATTGGATTCAATAGAACCTCTTTCAAAGGGAAAGGCAAAGTGGAATGGATTCCACTATAGCTCTTTTCCTTAGATGAGACTAGATCAAGAAAAATCTTACTTTCTCATTTTTAGATTGTCTGGATAGGGACAACACTCTTCTATCAAAGACAAGAGGGAGATCATTTAATCATGGTGGTTAGGTTGAGTCTCTCTTGATGACTCTCGGATTTCTAGTAATGGTCTTCAATTAGACAAGGATTTCTAGTTGTGGGCATTAGAGAGACTAGGGATGGAGTGATGACTTCTCTTTTTAGGGCTTTTAGGAGATAAGGATAGATTTGACCTATTAGGTTACCAAAGTTATAGTTGATGCTTCATCATGAGGAGGATGATAGAGCATCAATTAGGAGAATGGGTACTTATGGATTATTTGAATCTCTAGGGGGATGCTTTTGCATTCATAGTGCAAGCTAAGAGAAAAAGAAAATAGTTACTAGTACAATTCACATTAGTGCCATAGATACTCTTGCAATAGAACTTAGTCCAAGTTTATGGATAAAAAAACCAAGGAATACTTGGTCAATCAAACGTAGAGATTTCATTTTGCTACCAAGGAAGTCTTATATGTGAGCTAGGATGATAGATTTGCAGAGTTCACAAGGTAGTTTAGATTAAACTATTAGTAGTGAGTACACAAAAGGTTAGCGAGACCTAGAATGATATGAGGGTGAATCTATCCTTTAATCCTACATGGGTTTGAATTCATTTTTATGTGGGATGTTGTTCTATATTTTAGAGGATTTTATGGTTTATTATATCCATTATAATATGGTCAAGCCTATAAGCTTTGCACTTTTTACTTGCTTTTCATAATACATACAGGAGACATCATATGGACTTCGGTCATTTTGATGATGTTATATGTCATGGGAGTAATAATTGGAAGCTTGTTATATATGGCAGATAATAGACATTTATGGTTTCCTACCTTTGAGTGTTTTCATATGAAGCTTCTCAAAGGGATGGATATGGGGAAACAACACACAGAGATGACCATGTACTAGTAGTGCATGGGGTTTAGGGAACACTTAACACTTTATTCTACCATTATGAACATTTCAACTATATTTTTGAGGGAAAAAATATTTTTAAGGGGAAGGAAATGTCAAATCACTTTGGTGGGAACCCTCTCTTATGTTGATGTGGCAAGATTTTCCACATGGCACCATGTAGTGCATTGGAAATATGGGTAGATAGAGTTGATATATTTTGGAAGTGATGCGTGTGAACACACTTAGGACAATCATGGCACTTTTTTCCCTCTTTAAGACGTTTTTTCCCTTGGATTGTATATATGCCTATAACCCTAAAGGGTTACTTATCTTTGTACATTCACTTGGTAATACGTTTAGTATTGTATGCTATGCTCCAAGCTTCTTCTTCTTCCTTTTGTTGTTTGTGTGCTTTCCCAGACCTTAACTTCAACAATTGGTATCAGATTAGGTCACCAATTCATCTACTCCATCACCGACATCCCTCCCGTCATAGTCTCAAAATCACATGAAATTTGGTGAGCATACTTAGGATGATTATGAGTTCAAAACTTCTTCTCTTTGTGGTGTCAAAGTTTTGATTGAGCTTGTTTTTGCCTCCAAACGCACTATTGCAGTGTTTGTGCAAGCAATTTTCTCTTTTTGTGCCAAACATATATACACATTTCGGTTTGCTAGTACAAGCACTTTGAAGTCTATTACAAGTTTAACAGAACTTGACAAGGTAGTATTCAACCTTTTGAGGTACAATAATTTTTCTACATCAAGGTATTTTAGTCAATGGTCATGGCTAAAAGCAATGATGTATTCTATATGTTGGGTGTGGAGGATAAGTTGGATGGTACCGATTACCCATTATGGGAACATATGATGGGTCATGTATTGGTCGCAAAAGGATTGTGGACCATTGCACAATGTGTTGAAAAACGACTAATACACTTGCAAATATAGTTATTGACGGTGATGTAGATGGTGTTGAAGATGATGATCTTTAAGTTCCTATTCATGTTGCAGTTTCTATTGCACCTATTGTAGAGCAACTTTGTTGGGATGGGAGGGAAGCTCACACACATGCATTGATAGCCTTGTCTATCAAATGTGCCATTATCCCTCATATTCATTATTGCAAAAGAGTAAAGGATGCTTGGGATACACTTACCACTTTTTATTAGGCAAGAAATGAGGCTCGTGTTGCTTACCTCAGAAAATAGTTGGAGAGTGAGCATATGAATGAAGGAGATTTTATGGGTAGTTTTTTGAGAAAGAGCAAAGATTTGAAGGAGCAGTTGATTTCTACTGATGAAATCTTGCCAGATAGTTCACTTGTGTAGACCATTCTAAATGATTTTCCAGAGTCATATCAAAATGCTTTTGAATCGTTTGACATAGAACAATATTCCCATGTGAATTTTGTTATAGATTCTTCTAAACACTAAATATTATGGCTACATCATGGCCTATTGGGACATTGTATCCAACAACTATTGCAACATTTTACCCTTGAAGACTCCGAACCTATTACCACTCCTATGGAAAGAGGTTTATAGTTGTTTCATGATGTTGGATATGCATTTGATGTTGTTCTATATCAACAAGTTGTTGGATGTTTGATTTAGTTATGCATTACCCAACATGATATTCATTTTGTTGTCTCTTAGATGAGCATGTTTATGCATTGCCTAGATGTCAAGCATTGGGAAGTGGTTAAGTGCATATTTCACTACTTGAGTGGTAGTACTTAGCTACTTGGATTGGTTTATTCCAAGTGGGGATCACTACCACTAGCTTTACATGCTTTTTTTGACGCTGACAAGGTTGGTTGTTATGATACTCATGTGTTTCAAGCCTACTAGGCTTGCTATAATAAAGCAAGTCTAGGATCTAAGGGTCCAACCGGTTCAGAATAATCTCAAATCGGAGATCATTTGGTCACTCATGTGTATGGCCAAAGATCTAGAGATTAGACTTAAGGATAAGTTCACGTGGTCAAAAGTGATCCACTTAGCCTAGTGGTTAAGTTTCAAGGTTGTGAAAGAGGAGGTCTTGGGTTCAACCCCTATGGGGAGAGATTTTTTCCCAAAGAGCCTTCTAACTCAAGTTAACATGAGTTAACTTGAGTTCAAAGAGGTTTAACTGGAGTGGTGAGTACATCATCCACTAGTGGACTCTAGTGGAAGGTACTAAAGTAGTGGCTGAGATCGCTTCAACCACTAGTAGACTTTAGTGGAAGATATTAAACGAATGTTGGAGATTTCACATGCACTTGTGGAATCTAGTTAGATTTGTGTTCCTTGTTGATTAGAGGAGCTATATATAGAGGCATATGGTTGGGACGAAAATGAGACTCATCTATCTATGTACATCGTCGTAATGTGTCATTGATATTAGAGCTAGAGCTTCCATAGAGACGTTGATGGGTTCATCATCATCTTCCCTATGTTTTAAACTTTCATGAAGATATTGGTAAGACTCTTCATCATCCTCAAAATCATAGAAAGAGGTATGTCCATCCGTGAAGCCAAGCTGTCAGTTCACAAACATGGGCTCTTTTGTGTTATAGCATGCAACTGTCATTTGCAAAATAAAAACTTAAATCTTTGTAGGAATAGCTACCACATATGAGATTCAAACTCAAGACTCGGTAGAGGATTAATGGCAAGCTAGCCACAACAACAAAACCATCTCGGTGTTCTACTATCTCAGACAATTTTTCTATATGTTAATACTATATGATGGTCAAGTCACATAGTTCAGAGCTGAAAGCAAAAGATCATTCCATCTTTGGACCCCACAAGCAAGCCGCTAGGGCTCGAATTACTAATCTCCTACAATGGTAGCGATTGTCCTATCTAATAGGAGCATGGAGTTATGTGATTCTTAATGATTCACTTTAGATAGAAGTTTAATGAAATGGCATGGAAACACAAAAGATTCGAGAGAAGGATTCAGGTGCAAGATTTAAACTCACGACCAATAGCTTGAGAGGCTATTTCTCTAACAACAAAGGTGCAACCATTTACCATGGGAAAAGTTTTTGTAACAATTTAAAACATATGACAAAGAAGAAGAAGTAAATCATGCAAGATGGCATCTTTGATTGATTTGAAAGGGTAACATTTGTTGGTCAAGTTGGATGCTTTTTGATTATATGTGTTTTATGAAGTATTATCTATAGCTATATAGATACAAACTTGAGATTCTACCTCCAAGTTCCCTTTGGACAACATCCAAAGTAGGCATTTCAAACATGTTTCCAATTGGTGATAACCTAGCAGCTAGTCAAGTTTGAACATGCATGCTCTTTGATCGAGTGTTTTATTTTGAAAAATTTTAGGTTGTTGGAAGGATATTCTCATAAGCTTTCCAATGATATTAAGATCACTAAAAATGGAGGAGATCTAGCAAGTATGTGTAGCAGATTTGTTTTCAGCAGCCATCTCTTAAGCTTGTAAAAGTAGGAAATTCCTACTTAGCATTGTAATTTTGTATATGTAGCACATGATGTGCTTAGGAAAATTTGGTACATGTATATTGGCACATGTAGGTGCCTTAGGGACATTTATATTAGCACATGCTCGTGCTCTTGTAACATTTATTATGCCCCAATGTTGAGGGGAAACACTATATTTGCTTTGTAAGAGAGAAAGAGGACATGTAAAGTAGATGCAAGTGTATATCAAGCCATGAAGGACCATAAGAGATGGAAGGCTCGATGCAAAGCATCTCCTACAACATCGAAGAGCTAGTGGATCATTTGATCATTATAAGGAAGGTCCCTTTACTCTTCCTTTCTTGTTTTCTCTTATTTCGATTGCATGGTGCATAGTTTATTACATATGCATGATTGTGAAAATGAATCGTAGGAATGTTTTAAATTCTCTTTATTTAAACATTTGTGAAATATTATACATCTTTAGTTAATGAAAGGAAGGAAAATGATGCATATCAACTCCCATGCATCTTTGCAACTTTATCCATGGTATGCTAATTTAAGGAGCAAAGAAGAAGCATACATAATTATTAAATAGAGTGATATAATCTAATATCCAAAACTTTATTTTTATATGATGGAATATAATCCTATTCATTTCCACTCAAGAGAAGATCACTCAATCTTCATTAGAGTCTCATGGATTATTTCATGGAGACTAAGGGTTACATATGATAGGAGTCCAAAGCGTGAGTAAGCTAAACTCTATAGTTAGTGAAGGAAATGAACTATCAAAGAAAGTCTCTTAGTACTAGAGACTATAGGGTGTTGAGGGAAATGTTGGGAATGATGGATGGAAACTTCAAGTTGATGAGTAGGTACTGCCAAATCTTGATTTGTACCAACCCTTTGATGATTCAGATTTGATAAGTAGACCTTCTTAGCTTTCCAACAACACCATAAAATGGCCTATGTACTTTGGAAATGATGTATGAGAAGATTGAATCAAAACAGACAACTTTGAACTTCAAGTCTTCAAGAAAACCTTCTATTTTTTACCATACACCTGCTGTATCTTTTGCTTAGTATGACTAGCATAGTAGGAATTGATAAAATTCCTTTTAGGGGTACCTAATTAGCTTAGTAAGCTATGGATTTCAACTGAAATCACTTAAAAATATTAACTATGCTTAGAGAAATTAATTTAGCAAGTAAACCTTTACCCCCGATATTTTAGGACTGTTGCAGACTTCGACCAGTGATCACCTCGACGAACTTTTCTCTGAAATCGCTGAATAGAAATACTTCAAATTTTGACAGCATGTATAATACTTTGTGCTGGTTCCAACAAGCTATAGATATTTGAAGTTTGTGGAGAAATGAGTGAGATATGATCTCCACAAGTTGACTGACTTACAGAGATTATGAGAGAGAACTTAGAAACAAACAATGTAGATATATGTATTAATGAACAGTGTTGTACAATGCCATAGGCATGATGATCATTGCCTAATGGTAGAGAAGGGTGTGGGCTATAGTGTATGCCTCACACACACTCAGATATGATAATGACGAGCTCGGAAAGTGACTAGCTCTACCACGACTTTTTCTTGGAAGTTTATATAGATGTTCACTTCCAATTTGAATTTGAATTCAAATTGTTGGCTCTCTCTAAAAAGTGATCCTCCAATACAAGAGATATTCCATCAATCAACTCCTAATTTTTCACAAGTTTTTCTTGGTAGGTGTTTATAGAGATTCCAAGTTAAATATGACTTTTACAAAAGGATAAAATGGTAATTAACCATTAGCATTGATTCCTATGCATCTTCATATGTGTATGAACTACAAGCGAAATGTGTAGGCTTGTGAATTGCACTAACAAGAAATACCCATATGGAGTCATATTTTGGATTTCTTAGAATTCAATGTAGTCAATTGACATTAGAGCTAGCTATTCTTGATGGCATAGCCTAGATGGAAACCATTTAGGGTGTTTGTTGGAGCAAGTCTATGACAAGCCTAAGTATTGGCTTGAGTCTCACAAAGTCATTAAAGAAGCTTCAAAATGAAGACTATGTAAAGTTCACTTGTGAACTACCTCTTGTAACTTTTGAAGAGTTTACTTAATGTAAAAGTAAGAGAATCTTAAGTGGTTGAGCCCACATGATCAAGAATGGAAAGAGGAGCCACGAATTCGTGATTTGTGGTAGGTAGAGAATCAAATCAATCATTGATTGATTGGAGAGTGATTGAGGGAAGTTAGCCTCCCAAACTCAACTATAAATAGATGGCAGTTTTAGTCGTGGTTAGAGAGACCTATGTGAAGACCTCCAAGAGCTGAGCTTTATGCCATATCAAGGTGTGATTACAAGGCACACATATGTATCAGTAAGTCATTGTATTGTACAAGCAATATACTTTCATTTTCATGATTATTTGAGTTCATCTTTCCATGTTCTTGTGATGTGTACTACTCACTGCCATTACTTCAGTTTTTCTCAGTCAGCTTGCAGAGATTGTTTCTCTGCACTTGGTTCATCATTTTCAGTGATTTAACTTGGTAAAGTTAGCTCTATAAGGCTTCTATATGCTCACAAATTTTCATGTCATTTGGATGTTGGAATCTTCAGTTATGTTCATTTGAAGTCAACAGGGTATGTTCATCTTCACTTCTCTGTCAGGTACCCGACTTTTTCAGTCATCTTGTCAGAGTCATTTCTCAGTGTTTACTCATCCAAATTCAGTGATTTTAAGCTTGTTGAATTCAGCTTACTGTCTAGTATAAGCATACAAATTTTCATGATCATTGGATTCTTACATCTTGAGTTATGTTAATTTTTCTACTCACTGATCTATTTCTGTAGCAGCCCGTGAAAATCGGGATGATGTCATCACTTGTTAAAAGTCATTCTCAGTGTGTGGTTTGTTATTTTTGATGATATTACTCTCTAAAGTTAGCTCTTTAAGCTACCTAGCCTTTCCCAAGAGGAATTAATCTAATTGCTGCTGTGCTTAGAGAATTATGTAAAACACTGGACAGGTGTATTAACCAAGAATAGCAAGTTTTCACCTCTGAGCTAACTCCAACTTATCTGTTTTGATCTATCTTTTTGAGAGTGATCTTCCAAGGTACATAGTGTGTCTAATACATCCATTGGCAAGCTAAAAGGGCCCACCATCTACTCCTGGAGTTCATTTGGCTGGTGTAGAGCAAAGATTTTGCAACACCTCTTCATCTTCAACACATACCTATCCATCTCTTCACAGTGGTATCAGAGCAAGGTTGGACAACATGGCAGATGGATTTCCTTCATCAATTGACAAATTGGACAGAGGTAACTACTCAGCTTGGTCATTAAGAATGGAAGCTTATCTCCAAGGTAGAAGTTTATATGGTTATGTGGCTGGAGATGAAGTTATGCCAAGTTTCAGGAACAAAAGTCAACCAACACAAGAAGAGCAAGAAAGATTGAGCACATGGTGCTCCAAGGATGCACTTGCAAGGTCTTATCTCCTCAACTCTATCTCAGATTTTTTTGTTGCCTCACATTAGAAGTTGTAAGACATCTCAGGAAGTGTGGGATGCACTTGAAGCTTTCTTTTCTTCAAGTACCAAAGCTAGGAAGCATCAACTATGGCTGGAGTTCACAACTCTCAAGAAGGCTCCCAAACAAAATGTGACTGATTTTGTCACAAAGCTCAAGGACATAGCGGATCAGTTGGGAAGCATTGGAGAGGTAATAGATGAAGAGCAAATTGTAAGGCAGGTCATCAATGGCTTGAAGGCAGATGACAAGTGGGAAGCATTCACCACAGCTATGGATTTGTACATGGACATGCATGTACCTGATTTCAACACACTCATTGGACAATTACTTACTCAAGAGGCAAAGCTTATCAAAAATGGAGAAAGCTCTAAAGGTAATCAATCTTCAGCTTTATACACGGATAAAAGCAAGTCTAAAGATAACAAAGGAAAGGCAAAGAAAGTGGATGATGAAGCAGGTACATATCAAGCTAACTATGCAGGTAGAGGAAGACATGGCAGAGGTAGAGGAAGAGGAGGTAGACAAGGCAGGGGGAGATCCCAAGACTCCAACTCATGTTCTATTTGTGGATTAACTAATCATACAACTGAAAATTGCTTTAGGAATTCCAAGAATCAAAGAGGCAGAGGATACAATAGAGGAAGTTATGGCTACTCAAGAGGAAGGTTCAACAACTACCATGGCAACTACAACAACTACAATCATTCAAACTATCAAGGAGGCTACAAAGGAAGGAGAGACTACAATAACTACACAGAAGACTCAAACAAAGAGGATTCATTATTGATCATGAACATGGCTATGCCACAAGGTAAATCTAATGAGCATGTTTTCTACATAGATTCAGGTTGTTCAAATCATGTGGCAGGAAATGTGGCACTCCTATCAGATTTAGAAGATCCAAGGAATAAGCATGAGGTACAAACAGGAGATGATACAAAACATCCTGTGGAGAAAATAGGCAATGTCAAAGCACCTGATGGAAACATCAACCTACTCAGTAAGGTACTCTATGTCCCTACCATAACAAAGAATTTGATAAGTGTTGGGCAGATAGTAGAGAAAGGGTTGCAAGTCAGGTTCACAAAAGCAGGAGCATTTGTTGAAGATCCAAGTCAAGGATTCAGAAGAATTGCAAAAGGTGAAAAGACAGGTAGATTGTTCACATTTGAATTACAGGACACTAGAAACATTGCTCTCTTTAATTATGGTAGTCAGACACTCACAGAATTGGAAGTATGGCACAAAAGGTTAGCACATATTGGTGAAAGGTCATTAAAGCAAATATGCAGGGACCAAAGTGTACTTGGACTTCCTAATTTGTCAAAACAACATATGATTTATAAGTGCAGTGCATGTCAATTTGGAAAGTCTCACAGGTTACCATTCATGAAGAAAGGTTATATGCATGGAGATCTCTTGGAGTTGGTTCATACAGATGTATGGGGACCAAGCAAGGAAGCTTCAATATCAGGATCAAGGTATTATGTTTCCTTTATTGATGATTGCAGCAGATGGACTATCCTATTCTTTATGAAACACAAAGATGAAGTTTTTTCATGTTTCAAAAGATATTTGGCTCTTGTGGAGAATCAAACAGGTAAATCACTAAAAAGGCTAAGGTCAGATGGAGGGGGAGAATACTTCTCCCATGAGTTTGATTCTTTTCTTCAAGAAAGAGGAATCAAAAGAGAGGTAACTACAAGGTACACTCCTGAGCAAAATGGAGTGGCAGAAAGGAGGAATAGGACAATTGTTGAAGCTGCAAGGTCTATGTTAAATGAAAAGCATTTACCTAATTACTTATGGGCTGAGGCTGTATCTACAGCCACTTACTTGATTAACAGGTTGCCTTCAAAATCCCTTGATGGGATGACTCCATATGAGGCTTGGAATGGAAGAAGACCAAGTTTAGATCATTGTAAAATTTTTGGATGTATTGCTTTTGCTCATGTTCCTTCACAGGTTAGAGGCAAGATGGATCCAAAAGCAGAAAGGTGTGTATTTATTGGATATGACAACAATCAAAAGGGCTACAGGTTATACAACCCTACCAACAAAGGATTCTTGGTAAGCAGAGATGTAGTTTTTGATGAGAACAATTCATGGTATGAAGATTCATGCAGGAAGGTCAATTTACCATATGATCTTGAAGAAGATTTTCCAAAGCTTGGTAGAGAACAATCAAAGATTGAAAAACAAGACACCTCAGAGGATGATGAAGAATGTCAGATGGAAAAGATCAAAGCATGGAAGTCTAAAGGTAAAGCAAAATTGCAGGAACTTGGACATGAGGCAGAATCATCACATCATGGCCTAAGAAGATCTATGAGGGAAAAGAAAAAACCAGAAAGGTATGGGTTTGACACCTCATTAGTAACTAAACATTCTATCTACATAGCACAGGACATAAACCAAGAGGAGCCATCATCATTTGAAGAGGCCAAAGCAAAAACAGAATGGAAGCATGCAATGAAGGAAGAGATTGAAGCACTTGAAGAAAACAACACTTGGGATTTGGTGCCCAAGACTTCATCCATGAAGGTAATAGGCTCAAGATGGGTCTATAAACTCAAGAAAAATTCTGATGGTTCAATTAACAGGTATAAGGCAAGGCTTGTGGCAAAAGGCTTTGCACAAACTCAGGGAATTGATTATGAGGAGACTTTCTCTCGTGTGGCAAAGATGCCTACTATTAGGTTTTTGCTTAGTATTGCCTCTTCCAAGAATTGGAAGATACTTCAACTAGATGTAAAGAATGCATTTTTGAATGGTTGGATAACAGAAGAGGTATATATGGCACAACCACCTGGTTTTGAGAATCAAGTTTATCCTGATTATGTGTGTAAACTTAACAAAGCATTGTATGGTCTCAAGCAAGCTCCAAGAGCTTGGAATTTCAGGCTTGTTTCATTCTTGCAGGACAAAGGCTTTCAACCAAGCAAAGCAGATCCTTCACTCTTTATTAAAAAGAGTAATTCCGAGGTCATCTACCTATGTGTATATGTAGATGATATTATATTGACAGGAAATGATGCAGATGGTATGAAGAAGATCAAAGATCAGATGAGAGAAGAGTTCAAGATAAGTGATTTGGGTTCACTTACCTACTTCCTAGGTTTGGAAGTTGTCTACAAAGATCATGGTTTGTTTCTCACTCAAAGAAAGTACATTAAGGACATGTTGGCAAAATTCAAGATGCAAGATTGTAAGATTGCAGGTACTCCAATGGAGGTTAATCACAAATTGAGCTCACATGAAGGTGAACTCATAGAGGACATCACATCATATCAAAGTCTAGTGGGTAGTCTCAACTATGCCACATTGACAAGAGTAGATATATGTTACAGTGTGAGTGTGCTAAGCCAATTTATGCACACACCAAGGAAACCACATATGGATGCTGCCAAAAGGATACTCAAATATCTCAAAGGAACCATAAATGAAGGACTTTACTATCCTTATGTATCTGATTTAGGTTTGAAGCTATTTTCTGATGCAGATTGGGCTGGCTCCAAGGAAGATAGAAGGAGCACTTCAGGTTATCTTACCTTTGCAGGTTCAAAGCTTATTTCATGGTCATCCAAGAAGCAACCCACAGTTGCTCTCTCTTCTACTGAAGCTGAATATAGAGGTCTTGCCATAGCTACACAGGAAGCTATGTGGATGAAGACATTGTTCAAAGATCTTGGATTGGAGTTTGGAACTCCAACTATTTTTGGTGACAATATGAGTTCTATTCACTTGGCTGCTAATCCTATTTTTCATGCAAGGACTAAACATATTGAAGTTCATTATCATTATGTACGAGAGAAGATCCTAAGCAAGGAGATTCAAATATCATATGTGTCCACTCATCAACAATGTGCAGATATTCTAACTAAAGCATTGGATGGTACAAAGCTTTGCAAATTCAAGGCTATGATTGGTTTGCAGGTAATCTTGGAAGATTGAAGACCTCAAGCATACTTGGCTTGAGGGGGAGCTGTTGGAGCAAGTCTATGACAAGCCTAAGTATTGGCTTGAGTCTCACAAAGTCATTAAAGAAGCTTCAAAATGAAGACTATGTAAAGTTCACTTGTGAACTACCTCTTGTAACTTTTGAAGAGTTTACTTAATGTAAAAGTAAGAGAATCTTAAGTGGTTGAGCCCACATGATCAAGAATGGAAAGAGGAGCCACGAATTCGTGATTTGTGGTAGGTAGAGAATCAAATCAATCATTGATTGATTGGAGAGTGATTGAGGGAAGTTAGCCTCCCAAACTCAACTATAAATAGATGGCAGTTTTAGTCGTGGTTAGAGAGACCTATGTGAAGACCTCCAAGAGCTGAGCTTTATGCCATATCAAGGTGTGATTACAAGGCACACATATGTATCAGTAAGTCATTGTATTGTACAAGCAATATACTTTCATTTTCATGATTATTTGAGTTCATCTTTCCATGTTCTTGTGATGTGTACTACTCACTGCCATTACTTCAGTTTTTCTCAGTCAGCTTGCAGAGATTGTTTCTCTGCACTTGGTTCATCATTTTCAGTGATTTAACTTGGTAACGTTAGCTCTATAAGGCTTCTATATGCTCACAAATTTTCATGTCATTTGGATGTTGGAATCTTCAGTTATGTTCATTTGAAGTCAACAGGGTATGTTCATCTTCACTTCTCTGTCAGGTACCCGACTTTTTCAGTCATCTTGTCAGAGTCATTTCTCAGTGTTTACTCATCCAAATTCAGTGATTTCAAGCTTGTTGAATTCAGCTTACTGTCTAGTATA